>PVJX010018888.1:0-35781 GCA_004027295.1 Dolichotis patagonum
AGAGGCACTGGGCATTCATGTGAGATTCTGGTTTCATTTTCAGGGCTCAACATTCTGAAGCTGATGACAGTGAGTTGAGTCCGGACACCCATGACATAGATTGTTTACTTACAGCCCTTCTCCCAAAAGCTTAACACTGTCAGCAACGTTTGCACCCTTGTTGTAAAAAAAAAATAAAAGATAAAATATACTGTCCACACTGTCCTGAAAAACAGTTAACACATTGTTAGGAGTTTCCAAGCCAGGATATTGTTAAGCATATTTCATATTAATGTAGCCTAACTCAGTGGCAATTTTCTCTTGGTAAAGAAATATGGGGATCTTAAAAGGTTTAAACAAATAATACAGAGAGGTCTAGAAACATTCTCAAGTCATGAACTGAACTTTCCTTGGAGTTTAGTAACCAAATATTGTATCCTTTGACTAATTATATAGAACTCTTAATATGTTCACTTCTAGTGGGTCACATTCTTTACAACTGTTACATTAAGAAGTTCACATAGTGAGAGATATAACAATTTTACATATATTTGGTTGGAAGTTTTTAAACAAAGTTGAAAGGTGGCCTGTGATTACTCATTCACTCTACAGAGAATTGCTAATCCACAGATGTTAATAAGATTCAATTAAGGATCAGATGCTTATGAGAAATTTAATAGTGTGTTCTTGTAAAAAATAAAAGTCTCTCTGTAGCAGGAATACTGAGATAAATAGTTATCATGCCTTGAGCACCATGGAATACACTAACTGGATACCAGAGTCAAGGAGAAATTTAGTTGGCATGACTATATTTCTCAATTAAGGGCATCATGGTGAGTTTAATGGCTTTCTCCTAAGTCATCCATCATTACACTCAATAGGAAGCAGGATGCTCAACGAGATGGACCACTGGCCAGTTCCGGTGTGTAAATTCCTGTTTGGAGTTTACAGAACTCTCCAGACTTTAAAATCCAACAAGGTTTTTACTGGGCTCTGGAGAATAAATCATCCCCTATACCAAAGGAGATAGATTTATATTACTGAAAAGGAATGCATACTCCGAAGCAGAGAAGAAACAGTCTATCTGACTGGAGGAGTGTCCTTGGTTTATCAGTGATTCTTAAATGCAGTATATTATTTTTCCCCAAGACAGTTTGTTCCATGGCATATTTTTTTTTTAATTTTAGGGGTGAATATAGAAGATTGAGTGAGTATTGGCGCGACTTCTGAAGCCGCAGAGAAAATAAATCCTTTGCAGCATGGCTGTTAAATGAGCCACATCCCTGATTTATTGTCTACTAAGCATTGGAGAACGTGGAGTATTTGTTCAGGAAACGAGGTAATGAGGGAAAACTGAAATGTTGACATGAAGATATTCATATTAAACCCTACTATTTTCCATCAAGCAGCTGTGCATATTCTGGTGATTAAAACTGAAAATTAGGAGTACCAGCTTGTGTCCATTCACTTCAGATGTGTTAACTCAACTGCGTAACTCACACAGCCTCAAACATTGCTCGTAGGAGAAACAGTGAGCCACGATGGAGGGCATGAGGAAATGTGGCTAGTTAAGAAGGCAGGGAATGTTCAACTGGATCATGATTCTATGAAATCACGAACAAAATCCCAATGTCAAAGAATCTTAAAGATTATCTCCCTCACACTCCTCGTCTGGTATTTGGATTGGGCCACAAAGTTCCTTCATTAAATATTCACTCTGCCTTATTCTTGTTGATATTTGAGAGTAAATTTTCTATTTATTGATGTATAGATTTATGTTTATTTATTGAGGTCCAGTTTTGTTTACAGATACAGATATCTCATTGTTTGCAGAAACATTTATATTTTAATGAAATTACCATTTATATTAAGGAAAAGTTTATTCTCCATGTCTCCAGCCAACCTGATCACACAGTTGTGCATACACATGTACATATGTTTTCCTGTTGGTTCTGCTAATCTAGAGAACCTAAATTAATAGATCCTCATAACTTTTTTATCAATCTAAGAATTAAAAAAAATAATACAGAGCATATTATCCAGGATCATATTCTGTTGTCTTGGACATCAAACTTAAATAAACACTCAATGATTATATTTGAGTCATAGATTAATTTTACCTTGGTCCTTTGAACTAATACAAATAGCATAAATCTCTTTGCACAATCCGTGTTGACATCCATTTTTTCTTAAGAGATTCAATCCAAATAAAAACCCAACCCTCTGTTAAAAGTCCACCTTCTTCCTCAGTTTCTACTATCTATAGCTAAGGTATACTTCTCTAAAAGAACAGAGATCACCTAAAACAGGAGTTTAATGCAACTTAAAGCTGGGAACATAAAATATTTGACCTGAGTAAAATCCATTACATAATACCTTCAGACTATGTGCTCTTGTCTCGTTAGAGTTTAACTTCATAAGTAATTACCTAAAAGGAGACAAAACAATTTACAACATAAAGAGGAAACTTTTCCCAAGCTTTCACTATCATTTCATGGAATTAACAAAGCCAAATAAGACTGTTTGATTAACAAAGTTAAAAAATAAAAGTGACATTTGAGTTTCATCCTACAAATTGTGACAAAGCAATACCAATTGCAAATAAATATATATGTCATTGGTGAACCATCAAACACATATGATTATTTTGCAGATCATACTCTGAAACTTTTTGGTGGTGAGGACTGAAACTAGGGCCTGCAGTCTTTTAGTATTATTATTATTATTATTTTATTTTGATATAGTGTCTTACTGGATTGAAAAATTGGTCAGCCTGGTTTTGAATTTTCTGTCTTCCTGTCTCAGCCTCACAGAGTGCTGGGATTGGAGGTGTGCTCTATCCAACTGCAAAATAATTTTAATGACCTGGAATAGTGACTCCAGTTTGATGTTGGTTTTTATTGTGTCATTACTTTTGTAAAAAAATGCATTTTCTATAAAAAACTAACTTTAAAACCACAATTACCAAATGCCTCAGGGGATACACCTATCCTGTCTCTCGTCATAAAATCAGAACAGGAAGTTGCTGAGTATTAAGAAGAGGCAATCACTGTAGGTGACAGCAAAGCTCCTAAGAAGCAAAAAAGACAGCAGCTCTATTGGGAAGATGATCAGTATTTGGGGAAAAGTTGTGTTTTTTTGTTTTGTTTTGTTTTGTTTTTTGCCTCAGGGTCCATCATGTGAATGTGTCAGCCCTGCAGCTACAGATACACCTAACATTTAAGAAAACTACAAGCCATATCTGTGTGAGGTGTTGAAAGAGAATCCAAGGCAATGAGAATTCAGATTCATCAGTGGCTACTGCATCTTTCAAATACTTTCTACAGTCAAACTACTTAGCCATAGCAGTCCTATCTCTCCATGTAGAACTTTCTGCTAAACACTAAAGAACTTTATTCAAACCTTAATATTCCTTGGCCGAAACGTAGTGTTTCCATGAAGATCAACTGAATAAACAGAGTTTCATGAAAGGATTGGAATCACCATAATCATGAATTATTACTCAGATTTTCGTTGCAGTGTTTGTGGTTTTTTTTTTGCAGAGCACCGTAATTAAGCACTATTTCATTACAGTCAAGTTTTTGGTTGATAAAGAATCACAAACTAAAGTAATTAATATCACATCACAAGATCTTCCAGGCCCCAGCACTGTTTATTTCTCCATAAACGAAGACATGTTAGGCTTATTGGAAAAATCAAGATCTTCAGTTAATTTCCCAAACTCTATTTTCTAACACAAGTTACTTTTCATTCATTGACCCACATCCGACAAGAAAAACATAATCATGTATGTGTCAGTTTAGTTTAATAAAATAATTACAATTAACAAGCTACTTCTATAAATTGTTTTTTACATTCCGATTTTCTTCGTGGCACATTTTATTATTATAAACACCTATCAGTTCTGTAAAGAAGCTAACATTTAATCAACAAATTCATTGAGTAATATTACTAATGCATTCATTTTATTACAGTTTATGGTAGCAAATATAAACCATGAGCATGAGAAAAATGTGTGCAAATTTAAAATACAAAAGCTCTCTTTTGATCATCATACTCTTCTACTCCTTGAGTCATTTCCAGTTATTGTTGAATGGAGTGATTAAGAAAAATTGATTATATAAATTGGACTTTATCTTTAGAGGTTGCACTTAGGGCAAGATGAATATTGGATAACTTGGTAATGGAAACTCTCTCTAAGGGTACAAGCACTTTCTTTCAGAGTGGGTTAAGTGCCATGATAAATGCTCTAAGAACACATCATCCACTGTGTTATCAAAAGATGTGAACAACTTGACACGGAAAGATGGTAATTCACATTTGTCACAAGCTAATGCAGCCTCAGACCTTATCCAAGGCCTGGATACATCAAATGCTGCCTCAGGATTGTGTCAACAGTCAAATTGTCCCTTCCTTCTTTTCTTTCCTGCTCAGACTGCTGTCGGGACAAGAATCATATGCAAGTACAAAAAGAATAACATCAGAAATGGCACAGTCCTTTGAGGATTCTGAGGATCAATTGGACCCATCTGTGCTCAGATTTTCCCTTTTTTGTGTTCTCAGAAAATGGGCAAATTCTTTCCCGGGTATCTTCAGAAACATTTGAGGCCATCCTGGACATATGCTCATACATAGAGAGGTGGTCTCACAAGGAAATAACACTGTCAACTTCCAGAAGAAAGATAAATAAGGAACTACTCTGCATTGTACAGTATGTGTCATTTATCCTTTCTTTAGATTTGCAGATAATTTTTGACAAAATGATGTTATCAATGCACTTCCAGGCCATCTGAGTCATGCTCAGTGATTTCCATATTGCTCAGCACTGTCAAACATAGATAATCGATGTGACTACAAATAGATTTTTTAAAGGCATTCTTTTTGGTAGACAAATTATCAAACAACCAAACAGGAATACTCAATCCTCCAAAAATAGCACTTACTTGACTAATAACAGCACTTACTTAATTGTAGATTAACACTTTCTAGACATCACTAATATTGTGTGTTTTGGTAACTATAACTCTTTGTTTTCCTTAGAAAAGAGCAGCCTAACCAAGGGCCCACTAAAGAATCCACCTGTTTATGTAAGAGCACTGAACAGCCTTTTCTTTCTTTGAGCAAATTCAAGATTCTTAGTTCTCAGCACATGCCTAGGGGATAAGGGAGTAATTTGCAATGTTATTAATTGTCTTTGAAACAAAGTTCAAGGAAATTTGAGCAGTATAAATATATATGAATATAAAATAAAATAATTAAAAGATGATTAGATGGGTGATGGTTCACAAAAGTATAGACGCAGTAATAAGATCCAGTAATTCATAAATAATAAAGGGAATATAAGAACTCTGGCTTGAGTACAAAGCGTTTAAAAGCTCCTACTTTCTTTTACAGATTAAATAACTCCACTTCTCAGAAATAAGTATGCAGTTCTGTTACTTTTTCCCCATACCATGATATGCCCACTACTGCATTATTTATAGAGACCTAAGTTACGTGATTGGAGATGCCTCTTTCTCTCCCGCAACCAAAACCTCTTGGGTTGGTTGATCAATGTGTGTATCGCTAATGCTTTGAACCATGTAAGAAATGTTTGCCCAGCCACAGTTTGATCCAAGTCTTCAAGGACTCTGTGGCTTCTCTTGTAAAGAAGGACAGTGTTGGTGCAAAGGAAAACTGGATTCTCAATCCGTGGAAAATGTTTGATTTATAGTACTAAACTCTACAACCTGAACTTGTGAAACTCAAGGTGAAGTCAAACTAATGTTAACCAAGGGAACGTGAGAGGGGCAAATGTAAATTATTAGAGATGTTAGTTTTATAATAGAAAATTCCACAGTGCTTAAAATCAGGACAGTTGTCGTGAGAGAACCTGAGTTTTAAGCCACAGCTGTCACATTTACTGAGTGACCCGTAAGCTGTGTACTTTTGTCTCAGCTTCTTCCTCTGTACAACAGGGGGTGATAATTCAGAGGACTTTTTGTAAAAATTGTTAAAGTCATCAGGACAATGTCTGCCTGCCATATGTCACACAAATGTTCAAGTTTTCTAATTAGAATAATTATCTTCATATTAATGTTAATAATTATAAATTGTACTTCATGTATAAAGCCACAATTATTTCCAGAAGAAAAATTCACTCACATAACAGGAATAAAATAAAAGCTTAACTTGTAAAAGTTTAATATTTTAAGCAAGGAAATGTTTAATGTATAAAATAAAGAATAATCCAGAATTCATAATTTGTAAGATTGAAATATTTAATCATGACAAAATGAAAAAATTTACATGACTTAAACAATGTGAATAACATGGAAAGATAATATATTTTATAAATACTTTGCAGCTTGTATTACAAAGCCTTGACAGATGAAAAACCACTAAGTATCAAGAAGAAAACTATCCAAAACTGAATGGAAAATAGCCAAAAATGGGAGGCTGATCTTTCACAGAAAAGTGAAATGAAATGGCTTATACAAATATGAAGAACTTTCCAACATCCTTCATAAGATGCTGACTTTTTTAAAAAAGAAAAGTGAATTTGAGGAGAAAAAATCCAATTATGGAACACTTCCAAAATAGGTCTTCAAAGAATTCTCAAAAGAGAGAGTTGATCAAATGAGAAGGAAAAGCTACACATCAAACAAACCAGTAAACATAATTTCCCAGATATAAAAAGGTGTGACTATTCAAAATAGAAGAGCCAATACAAATTCCAGCAATAAACTGATCCATTAATAAAAAATGTATAACACATTGGATCATCTGAAAATCTTAGAATTCTTTTATTCTAAATAATTCCAGTAATTAAAACTTTCCAATTTAGACAATATGAACATCTGAAACTAGATAACATTCAGAAAATGCTTTTGAAATTTCAAGGGAAAATGTTGGGCATAGAGTGTTTTACTCAGTGAGAAGTAGTCTAATATGACAATGGAAGAAAAAATCAGAAGGTGTTTTAAATTTACTTTCACTTCACATTTGCCAACACAGTTGTTTAGACTATGCACAGACCATCTCTACCTGTCAGCGTTCATAAAACCTGCAGAGGTATAAAATTACTGATTTCCAAGCATCACCGTTCTATTGCCATTCCCACTTCATTAGAAAGTTATGGGAGAATGAAACCTAACAGAAAAAGGTATGAATTCAAGAAAAGAAAGACAGCTGGAGAATTAAGAAACCATAGATCCAATGTAGCAGAGAAGAAAGGAATTCCCAGGATTGTGGCTTGAGAAAGTCCAGTGCCAAAGATAACAGTTGTCCATTATGTCTGGAGAGAAATAAGTTCACACTGGGTAGGGAACTAGAAATCTTAAACTACATGTCTACAAAAGAAAAAAGCAGAGTATGTTGATTCCCAGTTGTGTTTTATCATTATGTGACAAGTTTTATAAGTCTGGAGGAGAATTTGGTAATAAATTAGTAATTATGACCCTGAAGACTAAGAAAATGAATAATGGAAGCAATTATTAACTTAAAAGAAAATAAGAAAGATTAAAAGAAAGAAAGTCAACACTGCATGGATTTACTCTGAAGAATATTTATATGATAATAATTATAATCTAACAATGAATATTAATTTAATCTGAAGTAATATATTAGGAACAAAGGGAGAAAGAAAGTGTGTAGATCTGAAGAGATGGTATATGAGTGCATATTAAATTCTCTTTGCCCATGGTAGGAAGAGAAGAGATAATACACAATTTAAAAGTCAAAAATGTATTATTTTTAAGTTTGCTACTTACAGATGTCAATGTAGTTACAAGAGGTAATAGGCTTGAGAGGTACTCTTTCTTAAACGTGAAAATCGGTAATACGCAGGAGTAAAAATGTGTATGCATGTATTACTGTGATACAAATAAAATTTAAATTGAAGAAATCTCCAAAATTATATATCAGTATTTGATGTTTCTAGAAGCAATGTGGTTTGGTTGATATTTTGCTTGACTATTGGCAAAAGTTTTAATATCCTTTTTAAGTTAAAGAGTCAAATATCTTAAGACTTAAGTAATCATTTGATGATTACACAGAGAAGGGTTTGACTGTGATCTCCTTCTTGATATTGCCTACAGTATCACTGGTCTTGTTGTGGTACTACTTAATCCTTCTAGGGAAGGTGACAACACTGGATAATCACACAAACCACTTAGAGGTATTCTCTCCATTTAAAAAAAATGATGTCCTTTGTCTGGTCTACATGTGTGTGTTTGTATCAACTATCTTTGTTGTATAATAAATCACCCCAAAATACAATGCCTTAAAAAATCAGCATAAGACTCAGTGTTCATCTGGACAATTCTATGGGTTTTGCCTGGAATCACTCTTGCAGGCACTGTCATCTGGAATTTTCCAAAGAGATGAGTGAGCCAAAATGTCACGTTGCAGTCTAGATGGTACGCCAAGCTGGTTTGCGGTTCCTTTCCCAGCCTGTCTCCTCCTTCCCAAGGTGATCTCAGAACTCGTCATTTGCTAAATCTAGCGTTTTAGAACAAAACTTGAAGGGCAAGGACTTGAGATTTAGGCTCAGAACTGCTACCACACATTTGTACAGTGATCAAATCTAGTAACGAGGACAACTCGAATTCTGTGACATAAATGAAGTATGTTCCTTGAGGACAACAGTGGCAAACATGAAGTGGCTCCAATTTTAACTACTAACAGGAAATGAATCTCAAGTGACACTATAATAATTTTTATTAGGAAGTCTCATGACAGTTTATACTTATCTCTTCTAGTCCCATTTCCTACCCTCCTCATCCTCTCTCTCTCTGTCACTCTCTCTCCCTCACTCTCTTTCTCTTTCTCACTCTCTCTTCATGTATAGAGATAGAGACAGAGAATGAGATAGAGAGATAGAGGTAGAGATGATGGAGATAGAGATAGAGATAGAGATAGAGATAGAGATAGAGATAGAGATAGAGATAGAGATAGAGATATTGATGGACTCTTAGTATAGGACATGGTATATTTTCTTATCTTTGTATATACTTGTTATCTTCACAACAGAGCAAGTTGCAGTAGACATAGAATCCATATCACCTTCACTCTATTTTGCACAGTAACTTAATAAGGACCAGGTATACCAGAGAGAGAGAGAGAAAGAAAGAGAGAGAGAGAGAGAGAGAGAGAGAGAGAGAGAGGAGAGAGAGAGAGAGAGAGAACGAACACAGTCATTACATTTCCCTAATGCTGTGAATAGAGTAAGAGAAAAACAAACCAACTATACAAGCAAGTATTTTCAAATGCTTAAAATAAGAGTCTTTAAAACATGTAAATGATTTGAAAAATCAAGCAAAGAAAAACAAAGAAAATAACACGCTGTCAAATGCTAGTTAATTATAGAATAGAGAGTCATTGTCGTATTTACTGCAGTGAAACTTAAAACAGCTACACCTCTTTCCTTGCTTTTTAATTATTGTAGTCATTGTTTTTATTAGGTTTTATTTGTCTTAGTGGGAATTGGAGAGTATATGGCTATTGGCAGAAACAACCTGTAATGTCCCGGACTGTTAGCAAAAATGATATGAATTGCTGCTTCTTATCCTACTTTTGTGTAAAAAAATGTTATATTATTCTCATTAAGTAGTTCTGACCACATGTAGTAGAGAAACTCAGGTAGTAAAAGGCGAATGAATTGTAGACCGAGGTCCAGAGAATAAAATTAAAACATATTAAAGAATAGCAAATTTAGACTAAAGGTTTTATAGGATAATGGGAGAGCAGGAAATAGGAGTGTAAAGAGCCCATTACCAGGAGCTAAAACATTGAATTATTTAGAGTCATACTAAAGGATATTCTTAGTACGAATGGAATGAAACCAGGAAAATGAAAATTTTGTCCAGGAGACAAACGCGGCTAACATTGAGAATATAATGAAACTCTCTCCCAGGAGACCTGCCTCATCTAACACAGAACTTTTCAATTTTAAAAGCAAAATCTCGTCTGACCCCTCAGTGTCTCAGTTCCCATGCCTATGTATCACTATGGCATAATGAATTATGTTTTCAACTCATAGAGACACTTACATTTAATGAGTGATTTTGATGTCACAAAACATTCCAAGAGCCCACATGATAACAAAAGCCATGACTTTCACCAACAAAAATTAAGACTGGTCCAACCAAAATTAGTAGACCTCAGCCTTAGCATGTGAACTTCAGGAAGGTTAATTGCAAATTGTAAGTCTTCTTGAAGGAAGAAATAATTTTAGTATTTCAAAAGATACCAGTCTGTACCCAGGAAATGGACCACTGTAAGATCATTTTCTATGTTTATGAAAACAGCATGCTGAGATGAATTCCTCTGCAGTATTTTAAAACTTGTATAACATTTTTTTAATGAAGAAAGGGAAAAAAATACAGATCCACAATTTCTCACTGCAATCTCTTGGGGCTAGAACTATCAATGTAAAATTCTGGAGGTTTTATAAGTATACAACAATAAATGCACTTTAAACCTTTGTAACTGACAAGGAATCTAAATACGAACATTTCCAAAATGAAACATTCGATCATTTACGCTAAGTGGGATGACTTCAGGTTTTATCACCTGATCATTTTACAACAGGCCAAGTTTGCCCTTAAGGGTTTGCTGCATTATCAAATTTTATTTTTCAGACTTTGAGTGTTTGACAACTACAGTTAAGTGGCTGTTGACCTGTGCCTGCTACATTCAGTAAATAATTAAATTTATTTAGATGCAGTTAAAAAAAGTAAAGTAGTCTGAATTCAAAGTAAAAAAATATTCTGAAATGCTTCCACACGCACATTTGCATTCACCATTTGATAAAATATGCTTCTTTTTCTATATTTGGGTCAAAATAATTATAATTTAACTAAAAATAAATAATGGATAAGTGAAGAATTTAATACCATGAAAGTTATTGTAATATTTCAATGCACCCTTAATAAAGAAAATTACATTTTTGTAACTTTCCTCTTCTAAGTTGAGATCCAGCCAAGTGGTTATATCTAATTCTAAAGGTACGAATTTAGCTTTAAAAAACAGTCCATCACTGTTTTTGATTGTATAGCAATGTATAAAAATCAAATAACACATTTATCATTTTATTTGCAAAGATACAAAGTTACCTGTTGAATGTTGCAAGATATTATGAAAGTGAGTTTGGTGTTAAGAGAACAATTTATTCACAATTGTGAATTGAAGCAAATATTATAAATTGTATAAAGGCCATTTGCTATTGTCTTTTTCAAAGGGCCTACTTACAAAAGTGGAAGGACGGGTCAGAGGGAGTTATGTCTACTTTTCATTGTGTAAGTGTGCTAACTCATTAACAAAATTTTGATTGCATTAAAATACAAGAAAGGGCCTGGGAGTCATCTCAGCAGCATAAGAACTTTGCTGTCAAGCATGTGGTCATGAGTTTGATGACTGGTACCAAAAAAAATTAAAATAATAAAATGCAGTGAATAGTTTAAATTAAAAATAAGCAAAATCTCTAAAGATTCTTACTTTTTATGTCTGCATTATTAACAGTGCTTATCTAAAAGTGTGGATTTCCCTCTCTCATTCTCCTGCATGCAACAGATGTAAGCTAAAACACATTCAATAGATTTTTGGGTACAGAAAGCACTAGAAAATCTTTAAAATGACTCACTGATTTGATGCACACTTAATACTTATTTATCAGAACCTAGTAAGTTCCATTTTGTTTTAAATATTTTGAAATGTTTAAAAGGCAGTGATCTTCTTGTTATTCTACAACAGAGTTTTTATTCCTTACCTCCACAAATTCTGAATAGCAAAATATTTTAAAATGCATTTATCAGTAAAAATACATAAATCTGAAAAAAAAACCTTAATGGTGGAAGCCATGCAGTTTTACAAAGGTGAGAAGTCTGGTCAATTCAAGTAAAAGGAGATACATGTGCTGCTTAGCATCTAGGTTTGATTTTTAAAGGTTTGTTTTGTCATAAATGATTCTCTTTCTACAATACATATATGTACTAGATGATATTAGAGAATTCTGTTAAAAATTATTTGCTAACTATTGCATGTGAATAACAAATATATCTGCATATTTTCTTTCTCAAATGCACCTTTATGTATTTTCGCTTCCTGTCCTCCAAAGACAGCATATGTTGGGATTATGGTCAACAATATTTCTGAAGAAAATGGGAATAAAATCTAGAAGGGGGAAAGCAAAAGAACAGAAATAATATTTCATGAGTAAAACATGTATATCATCAAACCATCATGAGTTGATTTTTCTTGCCTGTTGACTTGTGGGAATGCCCCAGGTGCAGGGTACATAGTCAGAGGTAAAATAGAAAGGACCAAGTTATATCCTGAAGAAAAAGCATAGCCATATATTTTTAATCTCTTCATGTTGAAGATAAATCTGTTCTCATTCCCTTAAAAGCACTATCTTGATTTGTTGTTTTGCATTATTTACACCACTGTTTATTTTACTTTATATAATGGAAAATTCTTTGTAATCATCCTTAAAACTTTTATTCTATTTGCATGTATCTTGCATTGACTAAAGTGCAAGCCAGAAGACAGGCGCTGTCTTGTTTGAAATCTCAGAATCATTGCACAGCACTCTCCTAATTCACCATATAGCTCACCAACTTTTATTAGAAATTTATTTATAACTTTAAATTTCTTTATAATTTGTCATCTCCTCTAATTTTTCGACATGGCATTACTATGTAACTCGGCAGGCTGGAACTTTGTGATCTTCCTGTCTCAGATTCCCAAATGGTTAGAATTTTTTTGTTATACTTCTTAATCAAATCATTTCCCATAATTCTCAGAACCTGTAGATCTGAATTTTTTTAAAAAAGAGCTTTGTTCTTATTACTTATACATGTGTGAGTTGAATTGCCTTTCACTTCAAAAATTCATATTAATTCTTAGTACCTAAAAATGAGATCTTAATTAAGAAGTAAGGTTTAGCTTCATGCAAATCATTAAGATGAGGTCATACTGGACTAGAGTGGACCCTTAATCCAAAATTATTGCTATGCTTGTCCCCAAAGGGGAAATATGGATGTAGTTACACCCAGAGAGAAATCCATCTACAGGTTGAGGAACACCAGGATACTCACAAATCCTCAGCAGCCAGGAAACAGCTTTGGAATAGGCTTTCAGGTGGGACCCTGATATATGATCAATATTGTCATCACTCTGACTCTAAACTATAGCCTGCAGAACTGTAGTCAACAATGAATTGGTGTTGTTTAAGCAGCTGTGGTTTTTTGTATTTTAATATAATACCTAAATACATTTTTAAGGATTTGTATTTTTTACATATTTGCACTATCTAATGCTTACACTCCTCCTGGTGTGTTGGTGCAAGGTACATAACACATATTCAGTTCTTTATGCATCCACTGTCTGTCCCCTTGATTCTATTCCTTTCTGAGAAAAATCTGTATCTTTGTTTCCTACTATCTAACTTTTATTTCCCTCATTATTTATATTTGGGGTTTTTCATTTAAGAAAAAACATGCAATATTTAAGGGAGTGTGTTTGGTTTAATTCTCTTAATATCTCAAAGTGCATTGATTTTTCTAAAAATAACACGTTTATTTTTCTTTATGACCCAGTAGTCCTTTATTGTTTGTAAATATATTCTCTTTATCCATTTATCTGTTGATGGACATACTGGCTCCTTGCAAGTTTTAGCTATTATGTACTGTGCTGCTATATATAAGAGTATGCACAATAATGAATTTAACTCTTTTTGAAAGACACCTAGAAGGGAAATAGCTAGTCAAATGGAACTTCCAGTTTTAATATTTTGAGGAATCTCCACACTGATTTCCTTAGTGATGTTGGTGGGAATGAATTTGTATTGTAATAAGTGTATATTAGTTCTTAAATTATATATTTACCCTTTGACACAGCTATAAATAAAATGTCTTCAGTCTAAAACTTTATGTAAAACATTGGAATGAGTTAGAGGTTACACCCACAAAATTCAGTAACCTTTAACCAGTACTTGGTTTCCTCTACCAAATCTTTCTAAGAAGTAAAAACTGACTACAGAGTTATAGCCAGCAAGGTATCCTGTGGACATTCCTTAGGCCCTGATCTTCTGGATGCTTCTCAAAAAACTTGATAATCTTTTTGTCTATCTTTTCACTTGCATAGCAAGAAGTGAGTAAAATAATTTTTGTCTTGGTACAGTAATAGATATCACTTAAGAATCCAAGCCCAGCAGGGCATATTGGATTAGCCGACACCCACTCTCCATTATATACTATGTGTTATAGCTCCATAAAACAAATTTGAGTAATGTTGTGTATTTTTAGGGGGAGGATACTTGTCATGTTTATAAAGATGGAAACATCTTGTGAAGAAATGCCAGTTTTCAGTATCCTTTTTAGTTTATTGCACTATAGGCATTTAATCAATGTTTATTACTCCTAATAATAATAACATTTAAAAAATCATCAATGCTACAAGCTTTGGTTGCTGCTTACACTACATTTCATGGCAAATAATGAAAATTTCCTGTTCTACTAAAGAGCTATGAAGAGAAAGGATGTTTGGATCATAAACCTGAAGAAAATCAAGGGAATCCACAGAGGTATAATGAAACTGCGCCATAACAGATTAGCTATCAAGGTAATGGTCATTAAACTGTAAGTTTCTGTAAGACAAATGCAATGGATTAGATGGTTGAAGAGTATGTAAACAGAAGACAGGTGCTTATTTTACTTCAAAACAGAATACAATTTCCGGATATTATATGATCAAGGAGAGGGAAAACAAGCCTCACACACAGAAGATGAAATGATTTTTAAGATTGAATCCATTAATTAGCATTTTTAGCATCTACATTGCCTCATAACTTCAGGTTCATTTCTGAGGTACAAAGAAATAATTAAATAACAAACAAATTTCTTTAGATTTTCCAGAGAATATTTGAAGATGGACGGAATAGAAAGTAAACATAAACTTCCTGCTTCTGTGTAACATAAGGGCATTACAAAAAAAAAATATTCCTTCCTACCTCACACCAGTAAAATCTAAATACAATTTGAATATATGACGTCTATATTTAAAATGATGTGGTTTTTTTTCCAAGGCAGACAGGGATACTGTGATGCAAAGATGGGCAATTCTTCTCATAAGACAAGTGACCAAAAAATAATCCAGTCACAAGCATTTTTCTGACAAACCTCCACCAGACTCTGAGGAGACGGAATTAAGACAAGGCAGGCCTTCACTGGTTACCTGGAAGATGACATGGAAAAGGTGACTAGAAAGTATACAGACGCAGGAACAAAGTACAGTGTGTTTTCCTAAGCCCGGCATCGCCATGAAGGAAATACCTGGAGCTGCTGAAGAAGATTGGGTAGACTCTGTTGCTTATAGGCACAGGCAATGGTATTGCCATTGAAGAAAAGCAAAATATGTATAGAAGAGAAATCTGGGAGAATGGCAGGAAAAGGCTGGAGCTTAAGCTTTTATATTAGCCATCTACAGTAGAAAAATAAGGAAACACTGGACAGTAACAATAGAAAGCCCCACCCTGGGTTCTAAACTGTGTAAAGCTTCAGTAAAACTTCAGATGAGTAAGACAGAAAATGTTCAGTGTTTCCAAAGTGATCCCATCAAAGAATGTTAGATTAAAAGGAGGAAAGCAAGAACTAGGACCAAACCCTTGCAATTCAGACATTAAAGGATGAATGGAAGAAGTGGATGAAGAAAAAAAAAATTAATATCCTACCTCTACCCTAAGCGCTAATCTGAAGTTCATACAGTTAAGTGTACCAAAAATTAAATGTTAAACAAACTCAAAGACTTACTAAATTATGCCAAGACATAGATTGGGCCAAGCCAATAGTGATTAGTCTACCGTATGAAGGCTGCGAGGCTACAGAATCAATTTGATCAATTAAACACCAATCAGGATATTTACATAAAGGTAAATTTTAGATGTGGTTGATATTTAAATCAGATTTTCCCGCATATCTTCTATCATATGCTAACGTAAAATAGAAATGGATCTAAGTTTTCAATGTCAAAATATAAACGCTAAATCCACTGGAAGAGAGACTATGTAGAAGCTTTGAATATATTGGTGCAGGAAAAGACTTTATGAACAAAACCCCAATCACACAAGAAATATCATAAGGAATCAACAACTGGGATCTCATCTTATTACAAAGTTTTTTCACAGCAAGAGAAACAAACTACTAACAGAATGAAGACAGAAACCAGAGTGTGGGAAAAAATTTTTTCCAGCTTTTCCTCAGACAAAAGACTAATCGCTAGAATATATAAAGAATTAAAAAAATCAGATCCCCAAATTTAAAGATCCAGTTCAAAAACAAGCATCTGAAATAGCCACTTCTCAAAGAAGTAGAGATAGCAAATAAATATATGAAAAAAGTTCACTATCATTGGTTGCTTGAGAAATGCAAATTAAAACAATGTTGACATTCCATTTCACCCCAGAAAGAATAGATGTTATCAAGACATCAACCAATAACAAATGTTGGCAGGGCTATGGGGAAAAAGAACTTTTCTACACTATGGATGGAAGTGTAGACTGGTGTGACCACTGTGGAAATCAGTGTGAAGATTACTTAAGAAACTAGAACTAGAGGTTCCATTTGATCCAGTTACTTCCCTTCCTGTATTTTCCTCAAAGAATTAAAAGCATCATATGACACAGATTAGATAGATAGATAGATAGATAGATAGATGATAGATAGATAGATAGATAGATAGACAGATACACACATACCCACATTTATTGCAGCACAGTTAATATTCAGATATTGGAAAGAGCCCAAATGCCCATCAAATGATGAATGGATAAGGAAGATTCGTTTTTTAATACAATGAGTATTAAATGCTCTGCTGTAGTGGAGGATGAGCTTGAGACACTGCACCTTGAAACCGTCCTCTTAACTGACATAAATTGGGCACACATCTGTAAATACTGCATTATTTCCCTGGTGTGAGAAACCAAAAGTGTAAGTAAGGATCAAAATGTATTATAGATATTGTGAAATAGGAAAAAAAAATGTTCTAATGGGAAAAGATACCAGGGAGAGAGAAGAGGGAAAAGAAGGAAGGGAAAAGAAAAACATGAGAAAAGAAGGAAAAAAATTGGAAACAAAGTTTTTATAGCTATGAAGTGGAAGAAAGGTTGAAGGGAGGGTAGAATGGGAAAAGAAAGAATAGAGTTATATTATGTCAATGTACAAATCTGTATGAGTGTGATCATAGTACACACCTAAAATGTACCAGTCAATTTAATTAAACACATTTTAAAAATAAATAAATTTATTATCCATAATGTTGGTAGTCAGACCCAGTCTATTGAAGTCTTTAATGGAAAAAACCAAAGTGCCTCCGAAAGAAAATGCATCCCAAGTTTGCCTCTAAATAATGACCAAATATACTCACTACTATGAAAGTTCAGTCTTTTTCTAGCTCATTTCCCTTCCATCTTTCTTATTCATTCTGTTCTCTAGAGAACCCTGACTAATTCAAAGGTTGTATACCACTCACCTTGTGAAAGATGTATGAATATTTCTAGAAGTAAGCACTGTTAAAATGTTTCTGTTTTCCAAATGATATGTAACATTTTTAAAAATAAGACGACAAAAATAAATGACATATTTTTTACAATCAAGCACCTAACAGACTCAAACCCACTGACATTTTTTCCAACTAAGTTTAATTTAATTAAATATTAAAAAGCTGAAGAAACTATTTGAGCAGGTGGAAAACCAGACCAAACACATAAGATGTTTGAATAGAGAGATGGAGACTGTAACAAAATGCCACTTAAAATTCCAAAACATGTCTTCAGAGATTCTGAATTATTTCAGTAACTTAGCAGTGGAATCGACATACACTCACAGAGAATCAGTTAATAGTGTGACCCACTCTCCCAACACGTTTGTCGTTCAGAGATGTTCTGACTACATGAATTTCAGAACTAACACCTGAGTAGTTTTGTAAAGACTTGAAACTGGAGATGTGCAATCTGTTTTTGAGAAAACAAAACCAATAGATCCAAGAAGAATTTTAGACAGAAGCTAAATTGAAAATTAAGAATTAAAAGGAGATGTCAAAATGAATCTCATAAAAATCAAAGCAAAATAGAGGATGGTTGTCAGTGACAGTGGTGAAGTACTCCAGACACAGGAGAGGGAGTATGACTTGTTGACAATTTCCTAGAGATGAGTATCGGTATCTTGTTTCACAGACTGCATAACAAGAGTCCTTTACATGTGTCTTTTTGAGCAGTCTCTTCCTATGTTTTAACAGCTTGCTAGTTTGACTTCAGTACTTTCTTGACCCATAGAAAATTTAAGATCTTAACCTCCACATTAAGCACATGGGAACTTGAATAAATATTTATGCATTGCTCTTCTTATTCACACAATTCTGCATTTGGGATCCCTTTTCCTCCTCTGTCTCTTGGGTGAATTTACTCTAACCATTGAAAATCTAGTCCAATATTTTCTCTTCTGTAAGAAATTTTATTGTCCAGGCAGAATAAAATACTTCTTCCTTTGTGTTTTCATAACACGGTCCACATTTTTCTATTAAAGTCATGGATACATGCTAGTGGTTTACACATCTCTCTGCTACGTAGTGCAATAAAATCCTTGAGATCAAGATTTACTCCTATTGATCTTTCTGTTCCAAAATCAATACAGTGCTTGATATGTAGTATGGACCTTGAATCCCAATGTATGCTGGGAATTCATGTGTAAACCTAGAATTTTAGAGGTTAATAAAAGGAATTTGAGAATTGTTGGTTCTGGGGACAACCCAAACTGTATTGGGGCAACTGATAACAGCTTTGGCTTGTGAATAGCTGCAAAATGGTACCAAAGCTGGTGGCATAATTGAACCCAATACTATTAGCAGTTAGACACAGCCTATCACACTGTGCAAACTGGCAGCATGGGTACCGGACATAGCATTTTCCAGAAGCATGAGCAGCTCAGAAGCTGGCACTGAATTCAATAATGAATCTATGCAAACAGTTGATTTCCTGTTCTATTCTGTAGTGTCTCCTCCACAAGATAAATAAGAGTGAAACAATGAGCATATGGCATATAAGGGGAGGAAATGAGTTTCTGGCCTCCCATGGGGAGAACCCCTGGGGATGCCCATGAATTAGAGCTTGTTTAAGAAGAGCAGCTGCTCCTACAGTAACAGGTGGGAGGGGAACCACATGAATAGCACTTGCAGTGTGACTGTGACATGAGGGTGTTTGCACACTATGAACGTATCTGCAAACACATGTATATGAACATTACAATGTACAAATGTGTGTTTTACTTAGCAGGTTAAACTTCTTCCAGTGTCACAAGGAAATATATGCAGCAGGAACAGAGGGATAAGGGGAGAAGTAGAAGGGTTAGAGTGTTATTTCCATCCCAGTAGAAGAGTCAGGAGCACAGATGAGAGATGCAGCTTCACAATACTCAGTACAAGTATTTTTACACAAGTTTTTTTTTTTTTTTCCGGTCATTTGAGAAACACACAGATATAAATTTGTATCAAAATGTCATATTAAAAGGAAGATTTAACTTCAGTATACTTACAAGTAAGCCTCCCGTATGTTAATTAACACTTATGAGTTATCAGTGCTTAAGTGAAGAAAAACACATAGTTTGTTACCACAAAAATACTTTTTTACACGTTTTAATTTAATATCCAGTAAGCTAAATTAAATTGTATTTCACCCTCTCAACTTACTTTGGGCAAAGTAACAAAAGAAGTTCAAAAGCAAAATATTTTAAATGGAACAATCATACAAATACTTGGTATCGTGATATTTTATGATCATTTTCAGAATTCGACTGTGAAGATGTCATTGACTAGAGAAAAGCTACTAAGGAACACTTATAGCAAATGTGTTCTGAGGTGTGAAAGGGAATATTCTCAATATAGAGGTGCTGATGAAGAAAACAAAATAATGCGGGAGCAGCAGTGGACAGTTTATATGGGTGGAAGTGGAAACCGCAGGAGATCTCATCTTGTTTTCTCTATGTAGTATGAAAAAAAATACATTATTGTAGTTAGCTTGGGTCCTGGGTGGCCTCGCTGGGCTCAAGTTTTGAAATATGTGGGGGAACACTGATCCTCTAAATGTGGTGATGGGAAGAAATTGTTGACAGAAATTTGAGGTAAGATTTATTGCACTTGTTTAGAAGTACAATTTTGACAACAAACATCAGATATTATGCTTCTTCTCACCTAGAGGAGTTTGAGTTAAGGATGTTTAACTTCCCCAACATTAGACTGCTTCTAAAGATATATTTCCTTTTCATGATATCATGCTGAATATTAATTTTCCAACATTTTAACCAAAGGGTAGCCTAGGAAAAATACTTTGATAACATGTTAATTTTTTGTTTGTTTGTTTGTTTGTTTATTTGTTTGTTTTACCTCTGGCAACAAATATGGAAACCAATGGCTTTCCTTCAAACTAGATCTCATTTAAACAGGTTGATTTCTCTTCTAAGACTTGAACCTAGCTGGGAACTTGACAGCTAAGTAGCTGTTACCTTCCATTTTCATAAGTCTGTATGTTTTGAAAAGAAAATTAACGTACTTCACTTTGCTGTTCAGGTCCAACAAAAATATGGATAGTCAAACCTAAACCATTTGTACACTTGCCTGTCAACCCTACTCTCCTCTGCTCGCCAACATTTCTGGGCCACAAAAACAGTCAAAACTTGGTTTTTCATAGGAACTTGTAGAAATACATGTAATGAAGACATAATTATTTATGAAACATTGAAGAATTTTAAGATAATTTTGTCTTCGACAGCAGCATTAAGAATCAATATTTCTTTTAAGGCAATCTAGATAACTGTCTTCATTAGATAAAATGCCAAAACTTCTACAAAAATGACCCAAAATAGAAGTGTCTTGGCCTTGTAATTAACACTTTGGAACAGGTATTTCAGACTAGTGAAATTTCATGTCCACTGTCTTTTTTAAATCTTCTGTGGTTCAGTGTTCTTTCCTATTTTTAAGGCTGGCGTTAAGTCAAGTGGAAGGTTCAGCACACTTGCCTTTCCTATATTTAAATAAAATATCTTCTTGTAAGGTAGGGGACCACACTTTGTTGGTAACCCATTGAAACGGCAAAAATAGCACTGGAGCCTGGGGTTCATCTCCTTGGCACAAGTACCTGTCTGGTAAGTGCAAGGTCATGACTTTGATCCCCAGCAACAAAAAAAAAAAAAAAAAAAAAAAAAAAAAAAAAAAAAAAAAAAAAAAAAGCATTGGAACCTCTGTCTTTGTGCCTTTAATGTGTAACCATAGCCTTCCATCCTTGTCCTATTTTCATGGAAATAAATGAATAAATGAAACAAAGAGAAAATTTAAGTAGTAGTTTCTCGGGAGCAGAAAGGAAGTGCTGATTTATTGATAATAAGTTACATCGAGAGCATCGGGGTTGAAAATTATCTGGTGGTGAATCAAGAAAAGCTAAATTCAGGATGATGCTGTGTTCAGTAAATCCCACTTGGAAGTCCAGATAAATCAACCAAGGAGAGCTGTCGTATTGATGTCATAAAATTTAGCCTGATTCTAAATTTTAATTGCATCTTCAATGTATGATAGTCAAAATGTATATTTTATGAGAAATATATGTAATGAATGTTAAATTCTATTAAACCTCTTACAATGAAACGCTGATAATCACATGATTACAGTTCTATATGGATCCATTCACTAGGTCAGTCAGTGTTTACTGAGCATTTACAAGATTCATTCAACCAGATGGTTCCTGAGCATTTTCCTTGTCATAGACATATTAACAGATATTTAAGGCTCAAGAATAATGTGCTGTGTCTCAGATTCTCAGAATAGAGACACTAATAACACATAGTATCTTCCCTTACAAATTGCTGATAAACTAGAGAGATGGAAGGACACACAACTAATTTGATAAAGCACAATAATAAGTTACATAAGAGGTAATTCTAAAATCTCAATTCTTAACAGGCGGAAAAAACCAATGAAACGAGAAGGAGATAACTCAGAAATAAAGTATTGATGATCCAGGAAGAGAGAGGTTATATTCTTAAAAAGTATAGGATGAACTTAGATCTCTGAGAGGTAAGAAAGATTGTAACAGGTTTCAATGTATGCTTTTTGCTTGCTTTCTCACATATTATTTCATGCACATTTATGTGAGTTCATTGTCCAAAAGCCTTACCTTTTTAAACCACAGCACTGCATTTCAATGCATGGTGATTGCACAGTTGATGTCAGAAGCTTTAGTGCTTTCAGCTTTTCAATAAACTATCATACCCATTTCAAGAAAAGAAAACTTTAAAAAATTGAAATATTCATAAAAATGTGCTTTATAGTTTTACAGATATTACTATGTGCTGCAGTATTTATCTCTGAGGAAGACATGGGTATTTATTTTAAATATTATATAACAATAGTGCCAAAGTAGAATAAAGTTCCTAGATGTTGTTCACTTTTAGACAATCACAAAATTTTAGATATTAGAATAGAAATCATTTCAATTGCTATATATATAGCTAGAATTTAGGACAGTCCTTGCAATGGTTTGAGAGTGTGCCTTAAAAGTTTGGATGCTTGAAACTTGATCCCTAAATCAATGTTAATGGCATTTGGAAGTGGAGTATTTCCAAAGTCATTGGACGAGATGAGGTCACAGGTGCGGTGCTTTCTAGGGTGATGGCCGTGGTTTTCTAACAAGAGTAAGAGATCTGAGCCAGCAGTCTTGCACTGTCTTGCCACATAGTGTCCTTTACCACGATGAGGCAGGAAGTCCCCTACCAGGTCCTGAGTGACTGTACCACATACCCTAGGACTATGTTTTTTCAGAAACCAGAAGTCACATACTGTATCTTTTATGAACTATCTGTCCTTGTGTATTTTGTAATAGTTTCCAAAAACAGACCAAGATGATTCCTAACTCATAGAAAACTCAATTACTGCATGAATGGATAAATGAACATGCTGGACATACATGTTTAATTCAACCCCACTTTAAATGATATGGTTTAGCGGTGCAGATTTTGCTTATATTAACCCGTTGATTTGTTTATTATCATGTGATATTCATTATGCACTGAAGTAACATTATTGGCTAAAACTGCGCAGTCCTAGTTGCTAACCAACCATCACTTTGCTCTATTTTCCTTGCTAACACACGCTGATGGTGTTTAGAAACCTTTTATGCTCCACTTCAAAGATTAATGATGACTGAGTTGGCGGCATATTTCTGTGAGATTTTCACCACTGCAAGTAGTCATATCACTCATTTCTTGCCATTAAGCCTAGAATTGAGTTTCTTGAAGAAATTTAAGGGAATGGTTATTTTCTATTTCTGATAAAAACACAAAGAACAATAGCAACATTAAAGGAAAAAGCACATTTCCTGAACATCATCCATGATTACTATTTTTGAATGGCACAAACTATGGATTTGTCCCAGCCATGCGGAAACAGCATTGCGATGGGCCTGTGATCAAATAAGCAACCACCTGCAGACAATGGAGTTCAGAAATATTCTTGGCATCATTATTGAACTGTGCCAATTCTGAATTGCCACCCTCCAGACTGCCTTGCATTTCACATAATTAAATGTTATTTCAGTCATTGTAGGCAAAGTGCTCTTCCTGGCTTCGGAAAGTGTCCTCTGCACAATTTTTACTGTTTTAAATTTATGCACAATATATGTGTATCTATTTAGCATAATATTGATAGCATCATTCCATTCATCATTGATCTGTCTTCTTTGGGTTTAGAATGAATATTACATTTGGGTAGCTTTGTCTTTAACTTCACAAATTGATTATATTTAAGTGGAGCCCCTTGTAGTTTACTGCATTATGTGAAATGTAGAATGGGTAAATTAATTAGCCTTTAAACACAACCCAAAAGAATATATATTATTTTTTGTATTCTTTTCTCTTTTGTTTAGTGGAAGATTGTACCACCAGGACTGTTTACCAACTAGGCAAGCACCACTTTACCATTGTGCTACAAATGTAATCCTATATTTTTTTTTCAGTTGAGATTCTTGCAGTCAATTTCAATTTTATTTTTTCTGATCCTTTTTAAAGGTTTTTAATACCATTTCTAAAGTTTGGTGATTACAAACTTCTACATTTTATAAAGCTTACATAATAAATATGTCATGACATTTTAAAAATATGCTCATCATTGATTAAATCAACAAACTTTTAAAATTTTAACTCTATTAACAACTTGTCAAATTCTATAAAACACTTTATAAGGACCTTAATTATCAGTTACTCTTTTAAAGAATAAAGCAAAATAGGTGTAATCAATTATTTATTTTTTTTCTATTGTTCTCTGATTACAAAGATTTAAAAACATACATTTCATGTTTTCAGTTAAATTAATTCCTAGCTCTTGGTAACTCTATGTTTTAGTTAATGCAAATGTTCTTCCTATTATTTCCATCAGTCTTCTACATTATCATTATCTACACATTGAATTTGTGCAATCTTAACTTATTCTATTTTTATAGTGTTCTGCAGTGCTTCCATGTGGTAATCATCTTCAGAAACACTGTTTTCATTCCTTTGTTTTCCACTGTATCTTCTACACTTGAACTCTAAGAGATATCGCATGGATTTCTAATACTTTATTAAGTGGAAGAAGGCCAGAATCTGTTCTGATCCATATATTGTTTAGCAGAATATTCATAAATTAGAATAATGACTTATTTTATGGATGTATATTTTTTGTTTTATAGATCTTTAAAAATAACCTGAGCTTTTATGTCAGTAAAATAACCAATAATCAAATAATCAAAATTTATATATAGCATAGTGTGTACTTATAAAATGCACCTTTTAGGTGATGCTTAAGTCATTTCATGATGTTTATCATTATGCAGCCACACTGTATGTAGAGTTCCCACTATTTTATTAATTATATTTCTCTATTGATAACTTACTCACTATTAGCCTAAGATAGCTACCAAGCCAAGTCCTTGAGTTTCTGTTCTAAAGACAGGAAAGAAAAGTGGCTATTGATAAACCTTAGAGCTATAGAACTGAACTTTTTTTTTTCTGAGATAGGGTCTCACTATGCAGTTCAGACTGACCTTGAACTCACTTTGTATCCCAGGCTGGTCTGGAATTTGTGAGGATTCTCCTGCCTCAGCCTCTAGAGTCCTGGGATTATAGGGGTGTGCCATCACACCCAGATCGAAACACTTTCCAAGCACTGGAAAGAAAATGTCACATTACATTTTATTTGTTTTGAAAAATGGACTTACAGAAATGATGCTAGGAAATTTCCCAAGAATGAAATCTTAAAAGTCTAGAAAGTATTAGCTTGAAAAAATAGTAGAAAGGCAAGGTACTACCTAGGGTTTTTATAGGCCAATGTAAAACAATGTGATATAGAGAAAAAGTTAATATTCTCTGGTCCAACAGGAAGACAGTAGAGGCCAGATGTTGAAACTTTATATTGCAAGCCACTGTAATATCCTTCCACAAACTTGGCAAGGAAGCAGTGAAAATGCGTATTTTAAGAATTTGAATGTTAGGGTCATGAGTCTATGCAGCCTGATCAGAAAGGTTAAAATTCAGGAAACATTTTTTTAAGTATTTTTCAAAACATACCTTCACCTTTGTTTACCAATCCTATACTAGGAATCCCCAAAGCATGACTTAGATGAATTTTTTACAGCCTGTTTGATAGACTTGACATCAGTTATATAGACAAATGATAATGATAAAACATAAGGATAATAGCAAATGTTAATAAAACATCATTTGACTTAATTATAGTCTGTGAAATATATATGCACTAAATTTTTTTCCTTCCTTTGCTAGTTAATCATTAACAGTAATATTTTAATATATTGAATACTTCTAAATTTATATATGATATTTAAAACCTTTTCTGGATTTCTTTTTGATGTACTTCTAATTTCTATCTATATATAGACACATTTAACACTGTTTATGAAATATAAAATCATTCTTTGAATATTTGTATGTATTCTATATGAAATGTTTGAATTTTTGAAAAGTTGCTGTAACAGTTTTATTACATTTTGCCATTTTATAATTATCCTTTGACTCTTTTTATGCACCCATAAAGGGATATTTTTTTCTCAATTTAATCTGTACGGTTTATACTTAGATAAGGTGTTTTAGTACCTGAAAAGATTGTTAGTTGAAATTGTGTTCACTCACAACATGTAACATTTCTTAAAAATAGGCTTTTAAGCTGTCTTAGTTACTTTTCTATCATCGTTTAGACAAAATACTCAGCAATCAAAGTTAACATGGGTAAGATTTATTTAGCTCACAGTTTGTAGAGGTCCAAGTCCATAATTAGCTGTCTGAAAGGCAAGGTGGTTTGGCAGAGGGGCAATGGTTCACGGTGGAAGACAGCAAAAGTGACAAGAACAAAAGACAGAAATGAACCCCCCGCCCCTTATATTGTACGCAGGCTACCTACTCTAGGTGAGTGTAGCACTCACACCTGCAGTCTTGACACTGGGACAATGAACCAATCACAAAGCCTAGATTCAGTTGCCTATGAAAAGCCCACTCCCCATGACTACATGAGGCTTTTCGGGGACATGCAGACACAAATCATAGCGTAAGCCATTTTTCCTAAATTATATAGTATGGTATTTTAAAGTGCGATCCTAAGCATAAAAATATATTAGGAATTTTACTAAACTTTATCTTTGCAGGTTTTTACTCACTTGGATGGTGAGACTATTAAACAGTAATCATTAACTAATATTGAATAAGTGAATGCATGAATGAACAATTGAAGGATTTTGGAGCTTTATTTGGTCACGTTCAAATTTGCATTATATCTTCCAGCTTATAATGTTAAATTTTGAATAATCTGAATGTTGTAACATAGATCTTATAACAATGTTCTACAAATATCCTCTAACATATCTCTTAATTTTGCTATCAATTCATGAGCCAAAGCCCTTTGGTATCAATTGTTCAATCTTGTAAGAAGCCAATTTGTTTTCACGTACCTACCAATGTTTGTCTACTTAACTAGAATGTTACTTTGGATTAATCAGACAATACATTGACATAGCCCAGATGAGTCAATACATCAATACTGTCCTTATGAAATCAAGTCTATGTGAAAATTATCCATTGCACTTTCTTAATATACTGGTCAAATAAACTGGGTAAATAAAAATAGAATTAGGAATGGCAATTATGTCTATCCATAGTTGTATTTGCTTTGGTTACAATTCCTCTATTTCAAGGCTATATTTATGCATTCATTATTGCTACTGTTTTTACTATATATTCTACATTATTTAATTTCCTAATCTTTTTAATTATCTTTACTATTATAGATGTATTATCTGATTTTACAGTTAAAAATACTGGAATTTCTTTTACTCTCCCAAGCTGGTATTTCCACAATTCTGGTATTTTGCTGGCATGTTTATGCATTTTATATATATATAGACAGAGAGAGAAAATCATTTCAAATCTTATTCTCTTAATCTATATTGTTACCTGTTGGGGTCTGTGCATAGATCCTCAATCCCCCAGAATGGTGCACAGCGAAGGCCCAAAGGAATGTAACAAGCGGCTCCAGAAGGACTGAAATCCTCGGCAAAGCTTGTAACTCTGTGAGCCAGCCCGACTGATGCTAGGCAGGCCATATTTAATTAGAACAAGCAAGGAGGTGAGTGGACAATGGAAGAAACCTGAGCAGGATCTTGGGAGGGGTTCAAGGACTCCTTGCAGCAACAGTCCATGCTAATTAAGGAAAACTATCCAGAAAGTCTCCAGGGGGCCTCAGCTGTGGCCTCTCCTGCACCCTGAGGTGTCTCCTCATTTTCAGTTCAATCATGGCCGGGCCACACCACCGCCCTGCACATGTATTCAGCTTCAACGGTCTCCAGCAGTTACCCATATATTTTTAAAAGGGAGTGAAAGTAGTTGACAATTACTTTGTTTTGTTTTGTTTTGTTTTGTTTTTTGGTATTGGGGATTGAACTCACAGCCTCACACTTGCCAGGCAGGCACCTTTGTTGCAGAGCTAAATCCCCAGCCCCAACAATTACATTTTTATATCCATGAAAACTTCTGTATGTGTATATTATATAATATATATATATATACATACATAAGTACATATGTGTATACATATATATTTGGTCATATGTAAATATGCATGCACACATAAAATATATATAGTAAATATGGCATATATTGTATATACTGTAGAGCATGTATGTATTAAATCCTTAATCCTATAAATTTTCTTTTTATTTTTACTATGTCTTTTGTATGTATTTGTTCTGTTTTTAATAAGGTTAAACACTTCAGTTTCTTCAAATTAACAAAATTACATAGGTCCAGAAGCTGATGGAGCATGCGTAAACCTAAATTATTATATAAATTTGTCATAAGTAAATGACTGTTATTCTTCCTAAAAACTTTCTTGTGGCTATATTTAAAATACAATGTGTGTGTTGTGACACTATATTGTCCTTTGTGGTTTTTTTTTTTTTTTTTTTTTTGGTAAGGTTTGCTTTTTGAGACAAGGTCTCACTATGCAGTTCAGGCTGCCCTTGAGCTAACTTTGTAGGCCATGCTGGCCTCAGACTTACAGGAATCTTCTTGTCTCAGCCTCCCAAGTGCTGGGATTACAGGCATGAGCCACCTCTTCTCCCAGCCTATGGGTTTTTTTTTGTTGTTGTTTTGTTTTGTTTTGTTTTTTGTTTTTTTGAGACAAGATCCTTCTATGTATTCCAGGCTGGGCTTGAACTCACTGTGTAGTCCAGACTACCATCAAATTCATGGCTGTGCTCCTACTTCAGTCTCCTGAGCTGGGATTACGGGAGAGTACCACCAGCCCCATGGTGTTACTTTTATTAACATATTTTATTAAGAAGATCAAGTCTATGTAACAATTAAAACTCATTGTCTTCTCTAAACTTATATTACTTGAGCTTCTAAATTTCTCTTGCTTTAAGTTTTGTACTATAGATTACCAGTTGACAAATTATTTTGGCCTCTAAATTTGAAATACACTCAGTTTCTGCCTGTAAGTAAAAATCCATTTTGGCATCGTTATACTGATGTAAATTCAATCAACATTATTTAGCTTTTTCCCCATTTTTTTTCAACATGGACTTGATACGAAGATTCAGAGTTTTTCATCTGCACAATTCATCACTTTTTTTCTTGGCAGCTTATAAAATAATGTCTGTGTCTTTAAAGTTTTACAATTTTTAGTTCAGGGCTAGGTATTGTCCCCCATTGATTGTGCCTGCCAACACTACTGATCTCCAGGCTGAATTTATTACTTAGTATAAGAAGTATACCTGTACTATTATCCTGATATGAATATTTTTCTAGAACTGAGTTTTGAGTCCTTAAATTCAGAAAGCATGCCCTATTAGTCCTTACCTCCCCCAAAATGTCACTTACATGAATATCTGTATTTAATCTACAACTAATGAATAGCTAGTCTCTACTAATCAATCTAGCTACCTTGCTATCCCTAAAATGGCACCTGCAATCTGGATATATCTCTCAGTGGTGGCTCACTAGCCTCCTATGTAAAAAGCCCTGAGTTTGATCTTGAGAACAACAAACAAACAGAACAGAGTGAAGAAACCCACACCTATCTCTCATGAAGCATTCTTGGATGCAAAGGTTTTAACTCCCATCAGGATTAATGCAGATGTCTTACAAAAGCATTTATTGTGGTTGCTTTTAGATTCCATTACACTTCCTGTAACCATGAGGTCATCAGTATTGTAAACCAGCATGACATAATGATACTCAGTTTGATAAGCAAGATCTCTGTGGACCAAAATGGCACAAATTAGAAAAATGGATTTCAGAGATATAGCAGAGAAGAGATGCCTTCAGGGATGAAAAAAGCATACCACCTATCAGGTTTTTATTTAATGAGATGAAATATTCTTTTTAAAATAAGAAAACCAGGTAATAGAGACTTTGTGTTCATTGTACCAACATCTAAGATTGTGGCTGGAGCTTTTGTTACTACATATGTTGTTAAGTTTTTGGTAATCCACTACAATTTTATGAAGTTTTTCACACTGGTCAAATTAGAGCATTATATAAAATTTTGTTGAAGTTTCAATGGCATATTTCGAGTTTTGAGCATAAGATATGTGACATATCCATCCCATAACATGCCTTTGCTTTTGTTTAATTGGACTTGGAACAGGGTTTGCTATGGAGACTTCAACTTAGTCCTTACATATTAGTTATTCTATGTGTCAATCTAATACAGAGATTTTTTTGCTAGATGCTTATATGTCTTCCAATTATATACTCTGGAACTGGGGAAAAAAGCTACAGAGCATATTTTGGTACCACTTGCTCTGACACAAGTCAGATTTATTCAGAGTTCTCAGTACCTTAGAAAATGTGAAGGTCCTTAATCTTAGGTAACCTGGATATAAGAATATTCCATTTCTCTGTGTTAGTTAGACCTATGCCTTTGATAAGTTCATACATTTTCATGCCTTAGAATAAATGATCTGTGCTGATGATAATCAAGTTGGTACATTTGGCAACCTGGCATTCTTTGTTTTTTATTTTTTTGATTTCCTGATTCATACATCCAACTATTGACTATCTCCCCTCTCAGCATTGATGCAGACATAACCATGTTCATATCCTCAGGGAACACCAGGAAGGTGGCACCTTGAGTTTTGCATTGCCTCATCTCTCTGCCCATCATTCTCTTCCTAAAGACAGCCACAGACAAAGCTCCCACACATCTCTCTGATTTTACTTCATTTTTACTCTAATTACCCTTATTATAATTGCAACTCCCTCCCCAACTCTGTTTTACCATATGTTTATGCTCTATACTGGCTAGTTTAACTTATTATTTCTTAATGTTTGACATAATAAATTATGTCTGCATTTGAAATTTCTTTTTTATAAAATAATGTAATTTCAATAGTGAGGGGATTTTATTTTCATTTTTCATCATCGTCCATAGCATAGGCAAAAGTGAGACATCTGATATTCACTGTAGGTTTGTTAAAGTAATCGCTAAATGATTATGCTTGTCACCAGTAAACTACAATGAAGTGCTGAGCCTCTACTTCTTAGTGTTAGCTCATACCTAATGACTAATTTTATTTTTAAAAATGGTGTCAGTGATTTATTTTCTCCATGCAAAACTAGACATGTGATGAGCTGCAAGGCCCACTGGGGAAGGGCAGGAGAAAACTTAGTAGAGTATACTCTTGATATTAATTCTTCACAGAGCATACACTTGATATTCATTCTTCACGCAATCCTCAAATGTCTTCATGTTTTATTTCATTAAAGGGGTTTAAGGTCTGTAAAGTCATGCTTGTTTGACATTTGAGGAAGAGACTGTGCCTCATAGTCACAATGTTCAGGAGAGAGCAGTCAAATAAAGTGTGAGTTTTCTTCAGTTGTAACAACCCTATATGTTGAATTGGCCATCTCTCTGAGAGCTACGAGACCAAAGATCAGTTAAATCACAAAGCATCCCAACAGAGAGAACATTCTGAGTTCCCAAGTAGGATTTTTGCTGCTTTTTGTCTCTGCTCATAGATGAAATCTCACCAAGATTAACCAGACCTCTAAAAATAATAGATTCATTCAACTGTAACATTTCTTACCAGCTCCCTGGTATGCAAATGCAGCCATCAATCACGATTCAGATGCACTGTTTCTTCCATTATTGATGTATTTCTCAGGGCCTCAAAGCTTCTAGGCTTTGCTAAGTAACATAGCGGATAGAGGGAATGGCTATTCATGACACAGCCTGTCCAATATTTCACTCTCTCCTCATTACATCGAGTTCTTCATCAATACTGTTTTCAAGATGCCGACATTTTAACTAAATTTAGCATGAGACATGATTTGCTGAAAAATTGTGACAGACCAATTGTTACTATTCTCATCTGCTTGTGTTAAAACATTGAATCTAATAGCTGTGAAATATTTAGAAGCTGTGATGGATTCAGGCCGATCCAAAACCTTCAGCTTGTTTTGCGCAGCAGTTTTCCTCTAGTATTTGGCTACTCAATTGACAGAATTTACTCCACACACTGTGAATTTACTCCATACACTGGACAGTCTGGTATGGGTAGGTCAGGTATTCTTGCAGGTATGTCCATTAGTAAAAGAAATCCAGCATTGTGCGAATATGGGATCATAGCACGTTCAGACTGGCCTTTATTGGCTGACTATGCATGTAAATAAAATTTCGCATCACCATTTGCATGCAAACATGAGGAGGAATAAATTTGCCCTAGTAGCGTGGCCAGAGAATTCATAGGCCCCTTTCGGTGCACCTTGACAGCTCTGTCTTTCTCGGTGCCAACTGTCTATCAATGCCCCGATAAACTCAACAGACAGGCTTTGTGAGAAAACAAATAAATACATAAAATCTAGATGATGTGACAAAAGTTTAGCATACGGGAAGTAAGAAATAATAAAATTGCTATTAGAGCCTGAAGAGATGATGATCCATATTACAAAACTGCAAAGCACTGGGTAAAACTCTTGCCTGCCGTTTTCTGTGGAAAGAGCATGTGTCTAATGAATTAGCAGCTGGGGGAAGTGGTTGAGAAGTATGAAAGTATTAGTGTCTGTCGGCTACTTGTCACATGCTTTTGTGAAATTATTGTAAGAAAGCTAGCAAGGAAAGAATCGCTCAAGTTGCAAGCAGAAATAAAAGAAAATAGAGTGTTTATGGAAATTTAAAGTCATAGTGAGAACAGAAAGTACTTCTGATCCCAAAACAGTGGGTGACATGGTGAAGACTTGAATAAAATAAATCACACTAAAACACAGCTATGCCAGAAATATCCCTTTCAGCAGTAATGAAGCAATAGGTTTTCAATTTATTATTAAAGCAATTGGAAAAAAAATGAACAAATTATATGAAACAAGGTGCATACATTGACCTTTACCTTTATAGATGCAAATAGGTTAGCATGTACAAAGGACTGGTATCAATGCAAACAGTTTCCTATTATTGCTTCGAATACTATCTGGATGTAGATGCCAAGCAAAATAAACTAATGGGTAAAACTGAAAAGATCCTTCAACATCGCACTGTGTTGCGTAGGTCAATTTAAAGTTAACAGAGACTGAGGTTACAAGAATTTGCAGGACAGACAAACGAAGAGACAGACACTGTGTCGGAAGTATGTGGCAGAGATTCCCAAGGAAAATTTTAAGTCTCCATCATACCAGAGCCAGAGTGAGAGAAAACTTCCGAAGACCAGGAAAATAACTGGGGAGGAGCTCAAATCATGTTGGATCCTAAACTGAGGCTGATAGTAATTTGTGTTCCCATCAATCATAAAGCAGAGAACACATAATGCAAAGTAGATGACACAAAAACATGTGAATCTATATCTCATCAGGGGGATAAAGCTGACATTTGAAGTGAAGAGTATTTTCTGGATGCTACCAACAAAAACTAAGCCTTTTAAAGATTATTCTAAGTAAGTTAACTGACTCTCAGTAATTTGACTACATCTCAGGACAAACTCCAATATTCCAAAATAATATATCAAAATCCAAAACTCATGCATGAAAAATAAATGTTGTCTAGCTTTCAACAATGTTATCACAGCTGAAAAACAACATAGAAATTATGACTCATAACCTGATAACCAAGGGATCAACATCTTTAAAGTATTAAAGGGAGAATATGCCCATTTAAAACTCTGTAAGGGAAAAACATTGAACACAAAACTTTTTTTAAAAAAAAGTTTTAGTAAAGAAAAAGGAAACAAGAGGACAGCTATTTCTCTCAAATTACATTTTAAATAAAGTTTTTAAAAATGACATTTACACAGGAATGTATTACTACATGCAAAGTTCTATGTATATAAAATAAGAAAGAAATTCTAGAAATGGGAAATACTGTAAAATATATAGAAAACATAAAAGGTTATATTATTGAATTTACTTAAAAGGTAAGTGTTTAAGATAATATCAATATATTATGTGGTTTATGTATGATATGAACAAAAAATTGCTATAAAATAACAACATCAGTGGAGAAATACTGAAATGGAAGCATGTGATTGTTAGATTCTCACATAATATGCATAGTATTGGGATAATTCACATTATAAAAATTTAAGGTTATAAATTGAAAAGTGCAGAGCATACATTAAAAATAGAAAAAAAGATTTATGGATGTTATCAAGCAACTGAATGATAACAAATTCCTGAGAATCTGCAGAGGAAAACAAAACCTTCTTACATTGTTGATGGCCATGTAAACTGGTCCAACCACTGTGGAAATGAGCATAGAGATTCTTCAAAAAAACTAGAACCAAAAATTCTATTGGACCTACACATTTGAGTAAAAAGAAAAAGAAAACAATAAAAACGTTAGGTAAGAAGAAGTAGGGAAATAGATTATTTTCTAAAGGGAAGAATCAAGACATGGGGGAAGGAAAGAATACAGGAGGGAAGGGAACACAGGAATTCAGAGGAGCTATGCAAATGTGCTGACTGCATACAGGAATGTAAACCTGATCCTCCCAGGCACGGAACAAAAAAGGGACAGGATCAAGTGGTGGGTAGAGGGGCAGGAGGGAAGGGGGATGGGCTGAAAGAAAGAACCATGTTTTTGTATCTTCATGTACAAACAACTGAGGAGAATGTAAACATTGGTCACTAATACACACATGTTCTTTTTTTTTTATTTGAAAGAGAATAAAACAAAAGGGAGCAGTACAGAGCAGATCAGAACAGGACAACATAGGCAACACAGTACTTTACATTAAGTCAACTGGACATCAACAGTAGCTAACACCATATCTCTTACTCTGCTATAGTTGAGCATAGTTTCAATTACAATAATATCAAACATAACACAATAGTATAAAGCCATGCATAGAGTGAAAGAATTACAGGGCTTTCTGAACTGAATAACAGAAAATGATCAATGGGTATTATAATATCTGATTTTTGATAAAAAAAGAAAAAAATTTGTTTGAACTATCACACATATTCAAATTCCAATAAGACACAATGTGATAGAACCAATGGTAGTAGAACAAAAAAAAAAGCATGGTAGGACTTCTAAGAAGGATGATATTAAATCAGCAATAGCTGTCACAATGTTTTGTTTTCTTCAGAACAACTATTCATATCATCAAGTATGATACAGTCAAACAAAACAAGATAAAACCATTCCAAATGATGATTGAAAACTTTGAAAGACTTGGAATCTGTGAGATGGGGACTCATGCTTACCATAAAGTCTTATATACTCTTATCAAATCTCATATTAGGGAGATTATATGGTACTTACCCTTGTGAGTTTGGTTTATTTCACTTAAGAGAATGGTCTCAAGTCGTGTCCATTTATTTATAAATATCTCGATGTGATCATTCTTTATAGCTGAGTAGTACTCCATTGTATAAAAATGCCACAACGTTTTTATCCATTCCTCAGTTGATGGGCACTAAGGTTGTTTCCAAGATCTGTCTGTGACAAATTGTGCTGCTATAAACATGGGTGCACATATATCACTGTGGTATGATGTTTTCAGTTCTTCTGGAAATATGCCTAGAAGCGGAATAGCTGGGTCAAATGGCACTTCCATACCCAACTTTTTGAGGAATCTCCAGACTGACCTCCACAGTCGTTGCACCAGTCTACACTCCCACCAACAGTGCAGAAGAGTTCCTTTTTCCCCACAGCCTCTCCAACACTTGTTGTTGGTAGTGTTTTCTATCTTGGCCATTCTTTCTGGAGTGAGATGGAATCTCAGTGTGGTTTTAATTTGCATTTCTC
>PVJX010018889.1:0-35764 GCA_004027295.1 Dolichotis patagonum
CTGCGCCTATGGAGGGAAAACAGATTCAACCCAGAAGGAAAAGCAAAACTCAGGCCCACTGAAGCGGGGTGCAGTGAGGGAAGCCGTGAGGATGAGGTCAGAGGCAAAGCTGGGTGCGGGTGTGAACAGGTATCAGACATCTGTAACATCTGGGTGTCCGTGAGTTACCGTCCCAACGCCCCGAGCGAGGCGGTGTGGCCCCGTCAGAGCGCCCTGGACAGGCAGCCTGGAGGCAGCGGAAAGTGCTCCTCCTGAGGCTGAGGCCAGGGCCCTCCGAGGCCCCCTGCGCTGAAGAGAGCTTAGCGGGTCCCCTGGATTGAACTCCTGCAGCCCCTTGGCCCACACAGGGACCTGACAAGGACCCGAGCACCGGGTCTGTGATGGCCCGAAGCACCTGATTTGCGTGTTACGGAGAGGAGTAGAGACTTGGCGTCTTCGTCGTCTTCCCACACTGAGACCAAGCGCCGGCCCCACAGCTTAGTGGATGAGAGGTTTATCCTGGCTCGAAGCTGCAGAGGATTCAGTCCACCGTCAGCCGGCTCAGGGCAGGACGGGCCGGGCGAAGGGGCTGGCAGAAGAAAAGCTGCTCACCTCATGGCGGCCGGGAAGCGGAAAGGGAGGAGCCGGGGAGGAGATGCACCCTTCCAGGTCACCTCAGTGGCCACCTCCAGCCAGCCTCTGCCCCCACAGCACATTCAGCCACGGAGCCGTCCACGGACGAAACCACTGACGAGCACGGCGCCTGCTGACCCAATCACTTCCACATGCGGCAGACTTAGGGAGCACTGTAACCCTAAGCCATAACTGGGGCAGTGGCAAGCCTTTGCACCATTACACTTACCAAGCGTGGGCCCCAGGGCCATGAAACCTAGAGCTGATGCGCTCTCTGCCCCTCCTTAGGGTCTCCTTGGATTGGTGCCGCACACCCCTCTGCCTCCACTGCTGTCTCCCTCCCCGCCCTCCCCAGCAGCCCCTCCCCGCCAGCCCCTCCCCAGCGCACAGGGTTGGATGTCACTGAAAGCTGCTTGAATGGTCTCCATGCAAAGGTCTTCCAATGCTGTGCCAAGAAAGCCCCGCATTTCCTAGGCCGTCGGGAACGCCAAGACCACCCGCAACGACAACAGCAGTCGGTTCGGGAAATACACAGAAATCAGCTTCGATGAGAGGAACCAGATCATAGGCGCCAACATGAGGACGTACCTGCTGGAGAAGTCCAGGGTGGTCTTCCAGGTAGGAATCAAGGCGCCCGCTGAGTTCCCTCTTCCCCGACTCTTACTTACCACATGACACGTGCCTACGCCGTAGATCACCTACGTTGTAGTGACTTGAAAATCGAGTTTTCCTGTCTGTCGTTTGCAGTCTGGATTCTTGCTTTCAGCAGCAGGAAGGAAATCTGTGGCTGGGGGCACATCCCCAGGGCGTGCGTTTGGGGAAAGGGTTTAGATTTCAACTTGGGATAACTCGAACCCCAGCCTGCCTTGAGGACATGCGAGGAAGGCGGCCGGGCTGGGCTGGGATGGTGGCTGGGGTCGCTGCTCGGGCCACCATCCCCATCCTTTCCAGGCTCTGCCAGGGCCACCCTGCCATCACCCCTTGAGGAGCTGCATCCTGGGGGGACAGGGACGGTCCATCCCAGTTAGCCGTGGGGACCGCACTAAAAGCCTGCCACTTGCGACCATGAAGGGCTGGGCTGACGCGGCCTTTTCTGTTTTGCAGTCCGAGAATGAGCGGAATTACCACATTTTCTACCAGCTCTGTGCGTCTGCGCAGCGGTCCGAGTTCAGACACCTGAAGCTGGGTATGCGGCGGGCGCGGGCACAGGGGCCTCTCCCTGGCAGGGTGCGGTTCCTGCTCGTCTCCCCATGGTGCTGTGATGCGCTTTTTATAAACACGTTCACCTAAGGCCACAAGAGCCTCTTGCTCCGGGGTGGAGTCCACGCTCCACGCCGTTCCCAAGGACACAGACTTGGGCTGGGCAGTAGGGCAGCTGGCCGAGGTGCTCCACGCGGGCCCCAGGACCAGCCACTAAGCGGGCACCACCTGCAGAGGCCCTGCCCTGTCCTGGGGCCACAGCCCGCTGTCACTGTCATGGGACACCTTCAATGGCCAATGCCTGCCTGGTGATGCGACGCTGCCCGGTCCTCTGAAATGTCCTCCCTTGGGCCCAGGTCCTGCGTGGTCACTCACTGTCCACGTCACGGTTGCACCTCAGCGACTTGTTGCCCGCACCATGGCCTGGTTCCCCGTCTAGGCCTCTGGCTGTGCCCGGCCACTCCGCTGTGACACACACGTCTCTGGCGTGTGCTCACTCTGCTTTGGGTCCCAGGTCGTGCGGAAGAGTTCAATTACACCAGGATGGGTGGCAGCGCTGTCATTGAGGGTGTGGACGATGGGGCGGACATGGTGGAGACGCAGAAGACCTTTGCGCTGCTGGGTGAGTGAGCGTGAGGACACTGTGCCAGGTCGGAAAGGGGAGGAAGCCGGGAAAGGAGGGAGAGGGCCGGATCCCAGCAGCCTGTGTCCTGAGGCGCCTGGAGGTCCCCATCAGGACAGGCTGTGCAGAGCATAGCTGGGTCTGAGTGTTCGGGCTGAGATCTCCCTGCAGAGGACAGGCACCGAGCTCATGGGCGGCTGGGGCTGGGCAGGAGGCCCGGGACTTCTCAGCTGGCTACAGTGAGGCCAGAAAATCAGAGGTCCCGTGGTGCTGGGACGTGCGCAGGTGGCCAAGACAGCAGACACTACATGGGGCCGCCCGAAGGGCTTTGCTGCCCGTGAGTTGTGAACCTTGCAACACCCTGTGGAGGAGAAGCTGCTTTTTCCCCATTTTACAACAGGGAAACTGAGGCACAGCGGTGATAGTGATGGGCCCAAGACTGACTTTGCATTCCGGGCATTTCGAAGTATCTCATTTTTATTCGGAAGCTGAGTCTGGCAACTGGGTGTTGGCCCTGGGGCAGCAATGGTCATTTGTGTCCTCGAGGTCACTGCCAGCTTGGCCCCGGCCACTATGAGACGTGGGCTGCTCTCACGTCTGGCAGCGATCTCGGCTGCTGTTTCCCATGGTGGGCTCACGTGTGTACTGAATGTCACAGCCGAGGTTAGCACACGTCCAGGTGGTGGACAGGATGGGCTCTGCTGGGGACGGGAGGGGACGGCTCCCTGCATGGGGTCACCTCCGGCTTCCATCCCAACCCACCCAGCTCGCCTGAGATGAGTGCCCGGGTGCTGAGCTCCGTTAGGATAAGGAAGAGGGGGCCCTGTCCTCCCTGTCCGCCTGGCCCGTGCCAGGTCACTTCCGGCTCTCTCCAGCCAGGCGAGAGGGCTTTGGGTCAAGGTGACCCTGGGGGGGCCATGCCAGGGAGACCCCACTCCAGCCCAGCCTCCGTCCACGTCCTTGGGGCAGGGTAGGATTGCTGGCTGGGCTTCACCCCTCCTGTCCCCACACTGAGGTGGCCACATGAGCTGTCCCTGTTGTACCTGGTGACTGGGCTGCTGGCTGGGTAGGGCCCATCTTCCCCTGGACGCCCACAGTGTGAGGGTGCAGGGTGCTGTGTTGGGTCTGTCCTCTGGGTTCCCACAATGCCGTCTCCGGTGGAGGACACCTTGTGCCATGGCTGGCTTCCTCCTCGGACATACCTGGCAGCCCAGAAGGAATCTGCAGATTTTTTTCTGTACTGTGGTTTGAACCCAAGGCCTTTCACCCTTTTTTGAGAGCCATTCTCGCTAAGTCGCTAACTGCCCAGGCTGGACTGCACCTTGCGACCCTCCTGCCTCAGCCTCCCAGCGTGGATGGCGGGGCTTTCTGTGAAGTACCCTCGGGAGCCCGAGAGGCAGCACCGCGCTGTGTTCTGTGTGGATGGCCCACAGCGATCAGACTGGCTCAGACTCTGGACGCTCGGTGGGGAGCCACGCAGCATGAGGACCCAGGGAGCTGTGTGCTGGGGCGCGTTTACAGCAATGCACCCTGGGCTGTCATGGGTGCCTGAGGTAGAGCTGGTGTCTGCACGTGTGGGGCAGCGTGAGCCAGCACACGTCCAGTGGACGCGGTCACTGCCCAGCCCTGGGCAGTGGTTTCTCCGGAACCCAGCTGTTCTGGGGGTCCTGGTGGCATAGGGGGGTCCGAGTAGGGTCCAGCGGTGGGCGACAACTGTCCCAGCAGTGCACACAGCTGACACAACCAGCAGGATTCCTAGAAGCTTCTGCTGTTCAGGAGTACACCTGTGTGTTCATCTTCTCCCCTCTGTGTCCAAGTGTGGGGGTTCCCTGGGGACCCCATGCTGGAGGAAAGGTCTGGGGGTCTGAGGTTTATCTACTATTTTGTTGTTGTTGTTTTGAGGCAGGGTCTCACTATGTAGTTCAAGCTGGTCTTAAACTCACTGGGCAGCCCAGGCTGTCCTCAGACTCACAGAGATCCTCCTGCCTCAGCCTCGTAAGTGCTGGGATCACAGCATGCGCCACCACACCTGACCATCTATTAATGTAAATGGATTCGTGCCCAGGGCCAGGTGACCCTGCCGTCACCTCCAGGGAGCCCGCTCAGCACCCATGGCTCAGGGCCCTCCCGCCTCGAGTGGCTGTGTGAGCTGGAAGCTTCCGCGTGGTTTGGGGTCACATCTTTTGTTGTTCGTGGTACTGAACCGAGGCCACACCCTGAGCTACAGCCCTGGCCTCTTCCGCTTTTTATTTTGAAACGGGAGCTCACTAAGTTGCCCAGGCTGGGCTCAAACTTGGGATCCTCCTGCCTCGGCCTCCTAAATGCCATGCCTCGCTGTGGCCATGCCCAGCGGGTTGTGATCTTTCGAGACTGTTCCCTCTCTCGGTCTTTGGAGCAGGGAGCACATGAAGGCTCGGGGAGTGGATGGGCAGCTGTGAGTCTGGCATGAGGCCCTGGGTTCCATGGTGGGCAGTGTGCTATTCGGGGAGGGGGAGGGGGAGGCACTGGCTCCACCCTGCTTGCACTGAGGTGTGGGCTGCAAGGTGGCCGGGGCCCTGGGTCCCCAAGTATACCGGAGCCTGAGGAGAGTCCGCATCGGTGCCAGCCAGGTGGCAGAGCCCTCCGAAGGGCACCAGCTGCTCGTGGGGTGCATGCCCAGAGCCTCTCTTTTCTGGTCTCCTCCCTCTTTGGGGCCAGGAGCCCCACTGGACGTACTCTGGGGTCTGGGAGCAGAGGGTCAGAGGGGCCAATGGGGCTCCAGAACTTGGGGGGGGGGGTCCTCAGCAAAAGGTCAAAGAAAAGTTTTGAACGTGGCCAGTGAGGTGGCACACCCTGTAATCCCAGCACGCTGGGTGGCTGAGGCAGGAGGATCTCGTGTTCCAGCCCAGCCTGGGCCGTTTAGTGACTTGTCTCAAAATTTGGAAAGGGGCGAGGGCTGCAGCTCGGTGCAGAGGCTGTGGGTTCAGTTCCTGGCCCTGGGGCGGTGGGGCATCTTCCTCGTGGAGAGCACACCGCGTGGCTGTGCCTGCATCTCCGGGAGGGCTGACGCGGCCGGGATGGCCATGGGGACTTCAGGTTGGCACAGCCATCTGCAGCCCCAGATCGGGAGCAGCAGGCAAGTGGCAGTGGTGGCCTCGTGTGCTGCCCCCGGCCGCTTCAACCCTGCCCAAGCACCGCGTGCTGACTGACGACTTCGCTTGCTTTCAGGGTTCGGCGAGGACTTCCAGCTGGACGTGTTCACGGTCCTGGCCGCCATCCTCCACCTGGGCAACGTGCAGGTCACCGCGGTGGGCGCCGAGAGGTCCTCCGTCAGCGTAAGGCCCTGCCCTCCCCTGGGGTGGCTGTGCAGAGGAGGGGGTTCCAGAGAAGCGTGGCCCCCTGAGAGGGCTCAGCATGGCAGTGGCCGCGATAGAGGAAGCTGCCCGGGCGGGGCACAGCAGGCTTCTGCAGGTGGTTGGGAGAGGAGCGCTTCCCCAGGAAGCAGGGGGCACACGCCAGGAGGCCAGACACCCCAATCCCGGGAGGAGGCCCACAGAGGCCAGGGAGCTCAGATCCCTCAGGCAGGCTGCCTGGGAACCACAGGAAAGCTGGCGCCCAGAGGGCCGCGTGGCATGCTGACCATGCAGGGCTGGAGGGCGCCCCACCTGGCACCTGTCCTGCCTCATCCTGGTTGGCCAGGCGGCTATGGCCCAGAGCTGGGCAGAGTGCGCCGTGGAAACCGCCTTCTCCCTGCTCGGGCACCTCAGGGCAGGGGGTGGCAGCCTTCGTGTCCTCCCTACGTCCTCACCTAGTGGGGACAGCAGGTCCCCAGAGTCGCCTTCAACAAGGATGCTGACTCCATCATGGGCCACGCTGGTCACCTCCCAGCGACCCTTTTCCCAGTGCCATCCCACAGGGAGAGGCCACAGCATGTGTATCCTGAGGGACACGCATGTTCTGTCCCTAAGAGATCCACATGGCGTCCCCAGGTCCCAGGGGCCCCGCCGCTGTGTGGACCGGTGCACCCTCAGCCCTGTGACCCACATGGCCCGGGGAGACGAGGCGAGGGAGGTGACCGCAGGCCCAGGCAGGGGCGGACATTCTCATTCCCAGCTCATTCACCCCAGAGGGCGGTGTCCACCTTCTCCCTCTCAAACTCCTGAAGACTAAAGCGATTTCTGCCCCAAAGATGTCATCCCATTCGGAGGAGAAATTAACACTGACAAACCAGAAACCCTTTGGGAAGTCGCCAGCTGTCTGGTGACCAGCGCTGGCGTTGGCCACTGGCTCACTTGGGTGTGGAGCTTAGACCTCTGGGTAGGTGAAATGGGGGTGAAGCCATCTTCCAAAGGGTCCAGGCCCCCAGCTCTGCGTTTCCTTCTTACCTGCGGCGACAGCAGCAGGCCTCACTGAGAAGGTCTGGTTCCTGCCCGGAAGGCAGGGACCGATGTCTGTGCCCGTGTCACCCCTGCAAGGAGGCCAAGCATGATCCCAAGTGACAGGGACATTTGTCAGGGGGCCGCACGGCGGGTGCTCGGGCAGCAGGATTGCTCACATCTTTCTTCCGCCACATCCGAATGCCTTTAATACGCCACCCAGTTCTGGTGGGCTGAGACAGCGCCCGCCTCGGAAGTCCCCTGCTCCAGAGGGATGGAGGTGCTCAGTGGCACACTGCCGTCTCCCCGGCTTAGTGACAAGAGTCCCAGGCCACACTGGCTGTCACGAAGGGAAGCACCTCCCCCTGCCCTCACCTGCCTGAGCTCAAGAGAGAACTCAGGCACACTTTGTGCATCCATGTGGAGAAGTCCCCTGAAGCTGTCACAGTCACTTTAGTCACTGGGACAAAGTAACCAACACCCCCAGCTTACAGGAAGAGCGCTCCCTTTGATTTGTGGTTCCCAGGGGTGCGGTCCATGATTGGCCAGCTCCAAGGCAGAACAGCATGGTAAAGGGCCTGGAGAAGGGCAGCTGCTTACCTTGGGGCGGCCAGGAAGCAGAGAGCAGGGAGGGGCCAGGGATAGGAGTCCAGGTGACGCCCAGGGACTGCTCCAAGCAGGCCCTGCCTCCTGGCAGCACACTCAGCCTTGAGCCCACCCGCGGATGGAGCCACAGATGCGCACAGCGCCCCATGACCCGTCACCTTCCCCACACAGGAGCTTCTGGGGGACGGCAACAGTCCTGCGTAGGCTGAGAACACCCCAGAGAGTCCCACCCAGTCCCACCCTGAGCCCTGGAGTGCATCCTGACAGTGGGCTGGCACCATGCTGCAGGCTCAGAGAGGGCCGCATCACCCCGACATCAACAGGGCAGGGGTGGTGGCAGGCGGTGCCCAGGCAGGCGTGGTCCAGGTTAGCTGGCACCACTGGGACAGGGCCCCGCAGGGCTGGGTGCCAGCTGACGTCCTCACGTCCCCGCCTTCGCGGCTCCAGGCCTGGTCTTTGCTGCCTGAGGCCTGTCGCCCACCGGCCAGTGCCTGCTCACGAGTTGCTCAGCCTGGTGTGACCCTGACAGGCCCTCTGCTTGCTTTGAAGGAGGATGACAGTCACCTGAAGGTGTTCTGCGAGCTCCTGGGCCTGGAGTGCGGCCAGGTGGCCCAGTGGCTGTGCCACCGAAAAATCGTCACCACTTCGGAGACAGTGGTGAAACCCATGACCAGGCCGCAGGCCATCAACGCCAGGGACGCGCTGGCCAAGAAGATCTACGCGCACCTGTTTGACTTCATCGTGGACAGGATCAACGGGGCGCTGGGCTTCTCGGGCAGGCGGCACTCCTTCATCGGTGTGCTGGACATTTACGGGTGAGGGGCCAGGGGCCCGCCGGGCGCCTCTGCTGCTTGCATTGTTTTGCGTGGTTTCGAAGCCAGCGTTCTCTGTTTTATGCATGCACAGGGTGTGTGTGTGCGCGCGTGTGTGTGCGTGCACATGTGTGCGTATGTGTGTGTGCGCGTGTGCGTGCGCGTGCGTGTGCATGTGCGTGCGCACGCAAGATACACAGTACACGCTGATGTGTAAGATATTTATTGCGTTGCGGTGGGTCCCCCACGCCCTCCCCCTGGCCTTGAGCACACTCATCCCATGTTCTGAAGCAGCTCCGGAGTTGGGCCGTGTTTAAGACTTGCGTGAAGCCCGGCCAGCACCTCGGGAGCCTCACCCCTACGTGAACGCATACGCCGTACTCCGGGGTTTTCCAACTTTAATTTTGCTAATCTGTATTTCAGTTTTGAAACCTTTGATGTGAACAGCTTCGAACAATTCTGCATCAATTACGCCAATGAAAAGCTGCAGCAACAGTTCAACCTGGTGCGTGGCTTTCCTGCCTCTGAACGGAACCAGAACCCGAGCAGGCGGGGCTGGGCCTGTGTGAGGCCTGCGGGCCAGGAGCTCCGATCCGCGCCAGCCTCCCTCTTCCCTCCCTCCTCCCTCCTTCCTGCCGTCTCCTCTTTCTCTCTCCCTCTCCCTCTCTCCCTTTCTCTGTTTTATTTTGTTTTCACACTGAGCTTCGTCCCCCGCGTTTTGTGGGTACGTATCTCACTGCGCCACTGAACTGCCTGAGTTGGGTTTGAATTTGTGAGCCTCCTGCCTCGGCCTGCCAGAGTGCTGGGATAGCAGGTCTCTGTCGGCCTCAGCATCCGCGGCTTAGTTCTCCACTGGAGCCCAGGGCAGGTGCATGGTGGAGGGGAGGGGGCGGCAGGCTCTGCTCCACGCCCGTCCGCTCCTCTGCACCCCTCCAGGGCCTGGCTTTAAGGCAAGTCGGGCCCGCCCGCCACTGGGAGGAGTCCTCGCCTGAGTCTGCTGGGCAGCTCTCTTCCTCCCTTTGCCGATGCGAGTTCGACTCCAGCCCGGGGCAGAGGCCGCCTCGAGGGGCACTGAGTAACGGCAGCTGCACTCCGGGGCCAGTGTGGCCTCCTGGCCCCGTCCTCCCGCACGCGTGTCCCCAGCCCAAGTGGCCTGTGTGCCTGGCTCACGCCCTGGGCCTGCAGGCCCTCCCTTCCTTCTCTTCCCTCCCCTCCTCCCACCCCTCCACGTGAGTGGCCGACAGTGTGGACCCTGGGGCCGGGGACACCACAGTGTAGGCCTCTGGCCTGGTGTGCACTGCCGTCCTCCGCCCTGGACTCCTGCCCGGCGGCCCTCCTGGCTCACTGCCTGCCATGTGTGGCCTGGCCTCCGTCCTCCAGGTGGCCTTCCTGACGCCCTCATGCCCCAGCTGTTGGGAGCAAATTCCCTGAGCTGGGGGCATCTCACACCTGCTGTGTGGCCAGCAGCTGGGGCCGCTGTCCCCTCCCCAGAGAGGCTGGGTCCCTGCCCCGGGGCAGTAGTGGCCGTGACGCATGCCCAGGGCCATGCTGGGACCCAGGCTGTGCTGCTGACGATGTGGGCCGGCCTGGGAGTGGGGGCCCATGCAGACTTGCATTGGGGTCATAACCTTGACCTTGGGAGGGGTCGCCCGCACCCCAGGGTCTTCCGGCCTAAATGGGAACAGCAAAGCCCCATGCGCTAGGCCGCTTGCGGCCCGCGTGACACTGCTCTTCTCTCCGTGCTCCCCCGGGGCCCAGCATGTCTTCAAGCTGGAGCAGGAGGAGTACATGAAGGAGGGCATCCCCTGGACGCTGATCGACTTCTACGACAACCAGCCCGCCATCGACCTGATCGAAGCGAAGATGGGCATCTTGGAGCTGCTGGATGAGGAGTGCTTGGTAACTGGTCAGAACAAATGTGGGAGGGCCGGGGATTTAGCTCAGCGGCATAAGCTCCTGCCCTGCAAGCGTGAGGTCTTGAGTTTGATCAAACGAGAGAGAGCGAAGAGCGAGAGAGAGAATAAATGTTTGAATAGCCAGGTGGCACACACCTGTAACCCCAGCACTCGGAGGCTGAGGCAGGAGGATTGCTGTGAGTTCCAGGCCAGCCTACGCTACATAGTGAGTTCAAAGCCAGCCTGAGCTACACAGCGAGCCCTTCTGAGTGGTAGCGGATCAGCGTATTTCCGCGTGGCTTTTGGAACTCTCCTTGCAGAGTCCTGGTGTGACCCCACTCTGGGACGCCAGCTCTGGGGTGTGAGCAGGTGCCCAGGGCGGTTCCTTGGGGGGGGCACATATCTACCCAGGTCTAGGCTGTGTGGAGCAGGGGCCAGCACGTGACTGTGCCAGGCTGCCCGTCATCACCTCACTGGTTTCTGGGTCCTGAGAGCCATCGGGACAGAGGGACACATCGCCATTTGGGACAGAGCACGACAGGGCAGTTGGCAAGGGCAGCGCAGTTTCCGCACAGGCAGCCCGAGCTCGGGGGTAAAGCCTGTGTCCTGGCGCTTCCTCTTGGCGCCCCGGCGTTGCCCCGGTTCATTGCTGTGGTGCGTCTCTCTCACTGCGGAGTTGCCCTTTCAGTGCCCGAGCCCGGGAGGGGAGAGACGATGGGCAGCAGGGCCAGCCTCTGGTCACCTGGCCACGCCACACAGGGCAGGGAGGCCTGGAAGAAGAGGTTTTGGTGGTGGCAGTGGCGGGCTGCGTTTTGGCTTTGGTACTGGGATTTGAACACAGGGCCTCAGCCCTGAGCCACACCCTCAGCGCTGTTGAGTTTCCATTTGGAGACCTGGTCTCACTAAGTCACTAACTGCCTAGGCCGGGCTCAAGCTTGGCACCCTCCTGCCTCGGCCTCCTAGAGTGCTGGATGGCAGATGGGCCCCGCCAGGCCTGGCTTCTGGAAATGCTGCACCTGCTCTACGAAGGTGTTCCCAGCGTCCGGAGTCACTCAAACACAGTGGGGGTGAACCCGCCAGGCCTGGCTGCGTTTGATGGACGGACACACAGAATCCCGGGCGAGAAGAGCAGGCTCTGTGGTGCGCTGAGGCCAAGGGGCCAGAGCTTCGCCCACGGAGGTGGCTGCGCGGCGAGATGCAGCCAGGTCCCCGGGGCAGGGGAGGCACAGGGGCGGCCCCTCGCGCCCTGGAGGGGAAGCCTGCTCCCCGGGAGCCCGCTGGTGTTCTGGGACTTCGAGGGTTCGGGGAGAACTTCGAGATGCCGCCCATTGTGCAGACGTGGATGCCTTTACGGTCAGCACCGTGTGGCCACTTCCTGTGGCTTATGGCGTCTTGTTTCTAAAGGCAGCATTCCCTCTAGAAGGTGCTCAGTACCCCTTAAAGGTGGCAGTGCCGCTGGTCAGTACAGGAGAAAGTCGCCAGGGCAGGGGAAGGCGCCTCACTGCTGGGGGGCCTGGCTGCCGCACCCGGGGCCCCCATGAGATCGGCTCCCGGGCCAGGGTCAGCGCAGCTCTCCCCTTTGCTGGCCACGTCCCTGACCTGCTCTCCGGCTTGCCTTTCCCTTCCAGTTGCCACACGGCACGGACGAGAACTGGCTTCAAAAGCTGTACAACAATTTCGTCAACAAGAACCCTCTGTTCGAAAAGCCCAGGATGTCGAACACAGCCTTCGTCATCCAGCACTTCGCCGACAAGGTGCGTGATGTCCCATGCGCCGTCCCCGGGCCCAAGTGGCTTCCGCAGGAGTGGCCAGGTCGAGAGTTTCCAGGCGGATCCTGTCCTCCGAGCGCCCTATAGCCTCATAAAGTGCATGTGCGCGTGTGTGCAGTGCTGGGACGGAACTCAGGGCCAGAGCACTGAGTCACGTCCCCAGCCCTTTTTATTCTTTGAGACAGGGTCTTGTTCGGTTGCCAGGCCGGGCTTGACACTGCTGAACTCCTGCCTCAGCCTCTAGGGTGCCGGTTGCAGTCCTGCAGCGCTGTACCCCCTGCACTTAACAATTCTTGCTTTTCATTTTAATGATAAACAGTGAGTCTCGACTGCGTTCCTCTAATGTGCTGTTACATTAAGGGTTTCCTTTCTGAACTTGGGGTTTACTTAGGTCCATGACCCTCTTCCATTTATTCTCCCGACGCCATTGTGAGTAAGCAGACAGCGCAGCTGTTCCTGATGCCGAAACTTGCATCTTTTTTTTTTTTTTGGCAGTTTTCCTTCTTTATTAAACCAGAGCAGCTTCGTAACAAAAGCCACGCAGGGTAATTCAAGATGATGACTGCTTTCTAGGGGTCTCTGCCTTCTTCTATCCATGTCCTGTTTCATCTTTTACTAAGCAATGTCTCTTCCCTAGAAAGAATGGGCCCAGGCAGCTGAGTCGGTGGAGCATCAGACATTTGCCAGGACCCCACCTGTGATCTCAGCACCTGGGAGGCTGAGGCAGGAGGGTTGCCACAAGTTTGAGGCCAGCCTGGGCTGCATAGTGAGACCCTGTCTGAAGAAAATGAAGGGAAAGAAAGGAGAGGAGAGCAGATGAGAGAAAAATGAAGGAAAGGAAAGGAAAATTATTGTGAAAACCTCATCATAGAAACTTAGAAAACAAGAAGTAAGCCTCCCCCTAAAAGTGCATTCTTGGCCTGTCACCCGCCTACTGGCATTGGTATCATGGCCCCGTACAGGGGTCCTGCAAGCAGCCTGTCCTCCCTGTGGGTCCCAGAGGCCAGCGTGGACACCTGAGTCGCCCAACAGGCCCCTCCCCCACCCGGAGCAGGAGGAGTGCCGTTAAGTGGGGTGCAGTCACCGCAACTGGAATCCCGCATGTGAAGCAAGGCCTCTGCCACCAAGCTTTCCCCCAGGCTGAAATTCATTCCTGTGGTTTGTTTTGTTTTTTGGTACTGGGAATCGAACTCAGGACCTCACATTTGCCAGGCAGGCCCTGTGCCACTGAGCTATATCACTGGCCCTGAAACTCATTCTTAATATGCTTTATACTTTAATAAAGATTCATATCACATATTGGAATACCCACCCCAGGCACACCTGTAGCTCAGCTGTAACTCAGCAAGGGAGCTCGGGAGGCTGAGGCAGGAGGATCACAAAATCCTATGGGGTGTACATGACACATTGAATTAAACCCCCTAGTTCTCATTTATAGTTGCCTGAGACCCTCCCCACCAGAGCCCAAGCTCTGGTATCTTCAGGGTCAGTTTTCAGCATTATTATTGTTATCAAGGGTTCGAACCAGGGCCTTCGTACCAAGCGAGTGCTCCACCGCTGGGCTACACCAGGGTCTTAGATTAATTCTCAATATATTTTTTAATTTGTGAAAGCTACATGTCACAAATTACAATATGCAACACACGCACACCTGTAGTCTGCTACACAGGAGGCTGAGGCAGGAGGATCACAGTTTGAGGCCAGTCTAGGCAACCGAGGGAGACCCTGTGTTCAGTGATACAGAGGCCCTGGCTGCGGCCCTTCGGTGAGCGTGGCCTCGGATAGGTGACTCCCGGCAGCCTCCGGGTGGTGTGCGGGTACTGCAGGAGCCAGAGCCACGGTGCCCGTGTGCCCTGGCGGCCTGACGGGGCTGGGTGGTGCTGGGTGGCGTCCTGTCCTCCACCGAGGGACTCTAAGCCACAAGCCACGGCGGGCAGCAGTGGGCTAGGGAAATGGGGGCCGGGAGCTCTGGCTTTGCGTTGGAGACCCCGGGGTCGCTGTGCTGAGCCAGGGCCGAGCTGTCTGCAAGGCCACCTTGGCACCCCGCATCTTACGCTTTCCTTAGGGGGGGGCTGGGAGGGCAGCTTGTGCTCCAGCACTGCAAAGAAGGAGGGAAGAGGTGGGGAGGGAGGGGGAAGGGGGGCTTGCACCTCGGCCCCTGGACACCCGCGTCCCCGGCAGGTGGAGTACCAGAGCGAGGGCTTCCTGGAGAAGAACAGAGACACCGTCTACGAGACGCTGGTGGGGACCATGCAGGCGAGCACGGTGCGTGGAGGGGCCGCTGGGGCTGCGGGATGGGCGGCCGGGGGTGTGGCCGCGCATGGGTGTGACAGTGCCTGTGGGGGGTGGCTGTGCATGACCGTGGGCATGTGCTCACGCTGCCCGGGCGCTGCGCACCGTGGCTCACAGGTGTCGCGCTGCGGGCCGGTGAGAGATGCTCCCAGCACCTGAGTGCTCGGTGGCCGCTGTCACATCCTCGCCCTCAAGTGTGTGGCGCTGGGCAGGAGGGACGGCGACCTCATGGCTGAGGGATCACTACACGCACCGCATTGCTGCTCCACGCGGTGCACAGGACACCACCCTGTGTCCTCTCCACTCCCAGCTCTGGGGACACAGCAGGGGCAGTCGCGTCCCTTCCTCCGCGCGGGCAGCGCTGGGCAGTGCAGTGTCGGAGGTGCTCAGCCGGGATCCGGGGGGCCTGCTCAGGGGTGACGTCCCCATGGAGCTCGCAGTAGTCCTGCTCCTCTTCGAGGCGGCCGTGGGTCTCCGGAGCTGGGTTATTTGCACACAAGCCTCTGTTTCTGTGAACCGCAAAGCCCCGCTTTCTGGGCACACGGGGCGACACTCAGATGCAGGCAGCCCCACACTGTCCCCCACTGTGCAGAGGCAGAGGTGGGGTGCATGGTCCCCACCCACCCATGCAGAGGCTGTCACAGCCCAAGTCACCGCAGCCCCTCTGCCCTCCAGTTCCAGCTCTGCGCCCACTTCTTCCGAGAAAGCCCGGCTCCCTCCTCCCCTTTCGGCTCAGCCATCACCGTGAAGCCTGCAAAGCAAGTGCTCAAGTCCGGCGGCAAGCACCTGCGGACCTCTGTGGGGAGCAAGGTACCGGGGCAGGGAGAGGCCAGCGGTGGAGCCCTGGGCCAGCGGCACGGACGCTGGTGGACCGGCCAGGCTCAGGGCCCCAGAAACACTGGCGGGGGCCAGTCAGACACCCGCAGCACCAGCCTGACCTCCGCCCGTCTCCAGTTCCGCAGCTCGCTGGCCCTGCTCATGGAGACCCTCAACGCCACCACACCCCACTACGTCCGCTGCATCAAGCCCAATGACCGGAAGCTGCCCTTCGAGTGAGTGCCTGGTGCTGCGGGCCAGAAGCCCAGGAGAGCTGTTCCTGTCCCCCTGGGGCTTTGCTGTACCTGCCAGGACCGCTGCTGCCAGCTCCTGGCTTTGCTGAGTCTCAGCGCACTGCCCTTTGGTTCTGTGGGTGGGGTCCAGGCTGACCCCCTCTGGGTCTGGGCAGGGCAAGGTGGCAGTGAGTCCCACAGCCCCAGGCACCAGGAGCCTCCGGCTTGATGTGAGAAGGACAGGGGAAGGTTTGGGGCAGGAGGCTGAGGCGGAGATGCGGCCCTCCCCAGGGCCCAAGGCTTGCTGATTGTTTCGCTATGCCACCCTCCTGCCTCAGCCTCCCAGAGTGCCAGGATGACCGGCATGCGTCCCCCGAAGCCCTCCTCCCTGTGTTCTTGCTGTCCCGAGGCTCTCTGGAGGGTGTCACAGGGTGCTGTCCCCTGGGTGTGGCAGGCCCATGTGCCAGTTCCAGCTGGCCTGGGAGCTCCCAGCAGGTCCCCAGGTCCCTGGCATGGCGAGTCTCTGGGGTGCGGTCCCTGACCCACTGCCGCTTGGCTTCGCTCAGGTTCGACTCCAGGAGAATCGTGCAGCAGCTGCGCGCGTGCGGCGTCCTGGAGACCATCCGCATCAGCGCTCAGAGCTACCCGTCCAGGTACGGCCTTGGGCCTCACTGCCCGGGTGCCAGGGTCCCACGGGAGGCCCGAGAGGGTGACAGATGGGCCAGGGCCTGCCCCACGCCTGGTGACGGTCCCCATGTCCCTGCTGGAGAGCTGGGAAGGTGGGGGGGACACTGGCTGGGGAGAGCTCAAGGTGCAGACGCATGTGTGGGGGTCTCGGGGTGTCCGGGAGGGGCCGCAGGTCAGGGACCCCCACACCATGACCAAGTCGGGGAGCCCTGACACGGGGGACTGCCCCAGGACACACATGACTGAGGCCCCTTGGTGTCCAGGTGGACGTACATCGAGTTCTACGGCCGCTACGGGGTCCTCATGACGCCGCAGGAGCTGGCGGCCAGCGACAAGAAGCGGGTGTGCGTGGCGGTGCTGCACAGGCTCATCCAGGTGCCCCGCCAGCCCCCACCCCCGGCCCCGAGCTGCCTCCCCGCACGTCCGGGAGCCAGGCCCGAGCCGGGGCAGCAGCCGGGAGGCGGCCCTGGCTCGTGCTCGCCGACGGCAGAGCGCCCACCTCGTCCTCCCACCGCCCGGGGGGCCACTGGGGCCCGTGTGGGCCGGGGGTGGGGGCCAGGTTGTCGCACAAGCCATGGGTTAGGGTAGACGAGAGATGGGGGACGCTGGTGGCCAGGAGGGGATGGTGCAGAGAACCCAGGACAAGACTGTGAGTCAGACCTGCAGCCCGTGGTCCTGTGCTGAGAGCCAAGGCTCCCAGGGCCTGGCTGGGTCAGAGAAAGGGGGGTGCCACCCCCACCCGCAGACGGACGCCTCGCTGCTCACCTTCCTGCCCTGGGGTGGATGAACCCATGCCTGAGGGCCGCACGCAGAGCCCGGGTCAGGGTTTTCCTGCCATGTGTCCAGGTCCCAGGGCTGGGGAGCGCTGGCCCAAACGCCCTCTCCCCACCCCAGCTGGCAGTGTCGCTGGCGTTTTACCTCCGACCCCCTCTGCCCTCGCAGGATTCTAACCAGTACCAGCTCGGCAAGACCAAGATCTTCTTCCGGGCGGGGCAGGTGGCTTACCTGGAGAAGCTGCGGCTGGACACGCTGAGGCAGGCCTGCGTGGTCATCCAGAAACGCGTGCGCGGCTGGCTGCAGCGGAGGAAGTTCCTCCGCGCACGACACGCCGCCATCGTCATCCAGCACTACTGCCGGGGCCAGCGGACCGTGAGGTGTGCACAGGAGAACGTGCAGGTGCACCGTCCCCTGGGGTGCCGGCGGGCTGGAGCTCCTGCCCCGAGGCACTGAGAGCGCCCAGGGCCAGTGCGGCACCGGGGGCCCAGGCGAAGGTGCCCAGAGCCGCCTGCCTGTCTGTCTGCAGTAGGGGCCCTACGGCAGGGAGGAGGCCACACCAGGCCCCCCAAGACAGGATACGGCAGCCCAGCAGGAGGTCACCACCCCACCAAGGCCTTGGGGCTGGCCGGCCTGAGGCTCCTTCCCAATAGCCAAGTGCTCCAGACACAGAGAAGGTGATAGCAGGCTTCTTCCTGAGCTGGAGGCTGAGGCAGGCAGCTTCCCACCACTAGCACAGGGCCCAGCAGGGTTGCCTCATGAAGGGGGAGCTCAGTGTGGCCCAGGGTTCTGGAGTCGGCTCTGTGATGGGCTGGCGCTGTCCCTCAGGCCCAGCTAAGGAAGCTCGTCACAGCAGAGGCCAGGAAACCTAGAGAGGACAAGCCCGGCCCCCAGGGCCCCTGGGAAGGCACCCAGCAGAGACCTCCTGGCAGCACCCTGGGTGGGGGCCCATAGGAGCCCGAGCAGAGGCTGGTACTCTTGGGGGGGGCGTGAGTGGGGTCCAGATCCAGCCTGGCGTGGTGGCTGTACCTGTGTGTGCTCCTCACACACACAGGTCAGGAAAGTCCTTCTTGGTCCATCAGAGCCCTTTTCCGGTCTCACTGACCAGCAAGTCAGTTTTCTGCGTGTGGCCTGCGCCCTGGGGATCAGAGTGATTCCTTCTCTGGACAGCGCAGGCCGGGCCTCTGTGACCCGCCCAGCCCTCTGCTCCTGGCGTGCCCTTCCCGGCAGAGCCGCCTGTCTGCCCTCTGTCGCATGCGGGCCCAGGTGGTAGTTGGTCTCCCTCTTTCCTGGACCGTCCATCCATCTGTGATATAAGTCCTGCAGGAAGCTTTGCCCGCCCTTCCCGTCCTTTGGTTAGAGACCCACAGACTTTCTGCAGGGGGCCGGGGGTGATCACGTGAGGCCTGGGTGCCTGGGCTCTGGTGACAAGGCGGATTACTCTGATTTGGAGGCTGAGTTCCAGATCAGGCAGCCCCGTCGGTCTGGCTGCTGGTGAGGGCTCCTGGGCTCAGCACAGCAGAGCGGCAGGCGTCGCCTTGCTGACGAAGCCTCTCAGAGACCTCCCGCCCCCACCCCAGCGCCCCGGCACCCACGTGCTGTCCCTGGGCCTGGGCCGCCTCTGGAAGGTTCCCACCCTACAGCGTCATCACCGGGGGCCAGGCTTCCTGCACCCAGGCCTCAGGCACCGTCCAAGCGTACGAGAGCCGGGCAGGCAGGCCTGTGGGTGGCCTGTGAGCCGCGGTCCCTGGGCACGTGACCGTAGCGGGCCGTGGCCTCCAGCCTGAGCTTGCCAGCCTGGCCGCTTCCTGTGCTGCCTCCCGAACGGACGAGTGGGCGGGTGGGTGGGCGCAGCTCCCGCGCACGGCCTCCTTGACGTGGCCCATGGCGGCACCCACGTGGAAGGTGACAGTTGTCCTAAACAGGCAGTGCATGTGACACCAGCCTGGGCCTTGAGCTGCCTGGGACACCGCAGAGGGTGGGGGTGCTGGGGGTGACACAGAGGCATGGCCCAGGGTCACCCTGCACTCCGGTCCAGGAAAGCGGTCACCGCGCGGGCCTTGAAGGAGACCTGGGCAGCCATTGTGCTCCAGCGGCACTGCCGCGGGTACCTGGTCCGCAGCCTGTACCAGCTGATCCGCGTGGCCGCCATCACCATCCAGGCCCACGCCCGCGGCCTGCTGGCCAGGAGGAGATACCGGAAGGTAGGGCCGGGGCGGGCCGGGGCAGGGCTCGGAGTGGGCGGTGGGCGCCCAGGGCTGTGCGGGCAGGGCCGGCAGGGGCTCCGGCTGGTGACAGGAGCCCCTGCTGTGGTGCCCGCGCCTCCCAGCGCTGAGGTCGGGGCGCCTCGACGTGCAGGTGCTGGAGGAGCACAAGGCCGTGATCCTGCAGAAACACGCGCGGGCCTGGCTGGCCAGGCGCAGGTTCCAGAGCATCCGCCGCCTCGTGCTCAACGTGCAGCTGGCCCACAGGGTCCAGCGGCTGCAGAAGAAGCTGGAGGACCAGGTGGGCGGCCCTGGCGTGTCGTGCACGTCCCCTCTTCTGACGGTCTGTTTCACTCTGGACCAGATCCTCAGCTGTGCTCTGCAGATTCATGCCTGAGTGGGGAGCTTCAAACACCTTCCACAGCCCGCCTGAGCTAGAAAATACAAGCACTCCGTAAAGGGGTGCCATGTATGGTTGTACGTGCTGCTCACTGCACAAGGGGGAGGAAGTGGGGCTGAACTCCGCTGGCCACCACTTGGCAGGCCCTGTGCCCATGTGAAGCTGCGCTCCTGGAGGCAGAGCGCCCTCCCTAATTTCCAGAGATGCAGTCTGCCTCCCACACTCCGGCCTGCCGGTGGGGGTTTGGGATGTGCCCACCAGGGAGGACAAACAGGCACCTGATGCCTGGTGGAGGCTGTGCCTTGCAGCATGTGGGTCTTTGGGGCCTCCCACCATCCGACCTGGCCCCTAGCCCAGGTCCCTGAGACCGACCTGAGCCCACCGCAGCTAAGTGGGGAGCTGGGGCAGACGAGGCCTGAGGACCGTGGCCCCGTCCCGTGGCAGGTCTGCCCATGGCACGGCACACAGGCCAGGTTTGCGGGTGGCAGCTTCCTGTCCTGAAGCCGGGGGCACAGACCCAGGGGGGGTGCAGCTGCTGTCCTGAGCCCCTCCGGCTGGCAGCTGTCCCCTCTCCATCCTCCATGCCGTAGGGTGTCCCTTCCTGTCCCTGACTGCCCCCTCATGGGCTCAGTCTCCAAGTTCCTGCCTCACATGCCGAGGTGTCCAAGGCCCAGGGTGTGGCCTCTGCGTGTAGTGCAGAGGGGACACTAGGCAGCCATGGCGCTGGCACTGCCCTAGGCTGGCACCGGTCAGACCCCACGCTTGCAGCCTGGGATGTGCTGTGAGCCCCGCCATGGAGAAGCCCTGCCACACGTCCACAGGGTGACCGATGTGACAGTGAACAGTGTCCTCCTCATGAGGACCGCTGACCCAGGCCCTTTCTCCTGCAGAACAGGGAGAACCACGGGCTGGTGGAGAAGCTGACCAGCCTGGCTGCCCTGCGGGCTGGCGACACAGAGAAGGTTCAGAAGCTGGAGCAGGAGCTGGAGAGGGCGGCGGCCCAGCGGCGCAGCTCCGAGGAGAAGGAGCGGCGATACAGGGACTCTGTGGAGCAGGTGCTGGCACGGGTGGGGACACGGGGGCTCCTTCCTGCAGGGGACACGAGCCCAGGGCAGAGCAGGCAGCATGTGCGGGGACTCAGTTGGGGCTCATGTGCCGAGAGGTCGAGCGCAGCTGTGTCTCCTGAGCGATGTTTGCAAAGTGACTGTGAGCCCGAAGTCACCCTTGCTGTGTCCCTCGTCAGGGTGGCTCCGAGCCTCCGTCCCCACTCTGTCACTTTCCCCAAACAGCAGCAGGAGGGTGTCACCTCTCGGCGTAGGGCAGAGCAACAGATCTAGAAGGCCAGAGTCCTGGATTCAAACCCGGGCTCAGCTGCTGTCTGGCAGGGCAGCCTTGGCCAATTCCCTCCCCTCTCTGAGTCTGGGTTTCCTTGAGTGTGAAACAGGAACAACACAGATAGGTGGGCACCACAGTCCTGAGGGGACACCGGTCAGATGAAACTGGTTGGTCAGGGGCCCATGAGAGGCCCCCAAGCGGAGGCCACGTGCTGTCCAGAGATGGCCTCAGTCACCTCCCTCTCCTGACCCTCCCGGGACTCCCTGAGGTGACCTGGTGCCAGGTGCACCCGCCTGCCGCTCGCTGGTCCCCAGCCGCCAGCGCCAGGGGTCCCAGCAGGCTCAGGAGCAGCAGGAACAGCAGAGGCCCTGCCGCATCCAGGCAGGACAGTGTCCAGGTGCCAGTCACTGAGTCCTGTAGTCAGGATGGAGGGGCCACCCCGGGGGATGACGGGGTGCTTCCTTGGCAACTTGGCTCCTTCCGCTGGGGCGGCAGGGGACCAGCGTCTGCTTTGAAGTCACCTCGAGGCCCCGTACATGGGACGGAGGGGAAATGACCTAGCTCGGGAGCTCACAGCTCTTCACCAGAAACCCGACGGGCTTGAAGCAAGGTTTTCAAGGAAGTCCTTCTGCTGTTTCCTCCCCGTTGCTAGAAACTGGCCACCCTGCAGGGGCACAATTCAGAGCTGGAAAGCCAGAAAGAGCAAATACAGCTGCGGCTTCAGGAGAAGACGCAGGAGCTGGAAGGTGAGGGCCGAGGCAGCCTGGCTCCGCTCTGCACAGGGAGGCCGGGGGCACGCGGTGAAGGGGGCTCCCCAGGCAGCGCGGGGCTGAGGGAGCATGCAGCTCCGGTGTCACCGGGGCGGGCAGTGAGCGTCGGGGCAGGGCGCGTGAGCAGGGAGGCGCCCCACACTAACGAACTGGGGTGGTAGCTGCACACCCTCGTAAGCAGCGTGGGCTCTCTCGCACCGTGTCCCAAGCCACTCATCCCGCGGGGCTTGAAGCTGCCCAGCACCTGCTGCTTGCCCCGTGACCAGGCGTGGGTGGTGTTGAGCACCGTCCCCGGCGGGGAGTTTTCCAGTGTCTGGGGGCAAAAAGCCGCATCTGAGCAGCTCCCCCAGCCGTGAGCGAATGGCCGAGGTGGCAAACCGCGGACCTGGAGCCAGTTCTCCTGCTGCACTGGAGATTAGCTCGGAGGGCCAAGCTTCAGCTTCCCGCAGTACCTTCCCCCTGACTCACGACACTTGCCCAGGGACAGTCCACACTGTGTGAGGCGAACCAGCAACCCCGGCTTTTTCTCCTGTAAGCCGAGTGATTTGGGGACTTGTCACTAGGCGCTCCCCTGCCTTAGCGTCCCTTGGGGCATCAGCTGCCTACACTTGGGGAAGTCCCCACTTGGGCCATGTGGCTCGGGACGCAGGGCTGCTGTGGCCTCAGGCTGTCCCCTCTAAGTGACACACCGCAGGCCGTTTGAGACTCCGCTGTCCTCCCGGGTAGGTTACCGTGGATGAGTGGCTCTCAGCTGTGGTGCTTTTGTCACCCACCCTCCTGGGGGTGCTGGGCAAGGTCTGTAGAGATTCTTATTGTCGCAGAGCTCCTGGCTTCCAGGGCGTGGGGTAGAAGCCAGGGCTGCTGCCCAGAATCCTGCGGCTCCTGCCCACGACGCTGCGCCATCCTGACCTCCCCGCTTCAGTTTCTGGGGGTATTTATTATCCTAAAGCTTTCAATACACAGACAAGGACCAGACCAGTGAGTGCACCATGGAGGAGACAGGGTATTGATAGATCCTGGGTGGCCGTCTGTGTCTCTCTGAGGCCCCGTCTGCGTCTCTAGTGGGTACGAAGCCCGAGCAGCAGCAAACGCCGAGGGATGGTTGTCGGCCACGCTTCCCTGGCCGTGGCTGAGACCTCAGGTGCTGCTCTGGCAGCCGTATGTCAAAGAAATATTCGTATTTCTCTCTGCACAGAACAAACGGACAAGCTCACCAAGCAGCTCCTCGACGACGTGCAGAGAGAGCAACGGCAGTGGGCGTATGGGCCTGGTTTGCCCGAGTGGCACCGCTTCTTGCTCCCTCACCCTCTGTTTCCTGCTTCTCTTCTTGGCTTGCGAGGCCATGCGGGAGGCGGGGCAGCGCCTGCGGTCAGGGAGGAGCAGGCCTCGCTCCATCCGCTGTTGCGCACCTTCCCATGGGCTTCGCACCTAGGCCGGCTCCAGCGCTGCACGGTTTCTGAAAGGCCAGGCTGAGCCCTGCCCCGGGCTTAGAGTTCGGTGTCTTAACTAAAGTCCTTGGGGCTGGAAGTGTTTCAAAGATCGTGGTTTATATTTTGAAATCGTTGCTTAGACCTGACCAGTTGAGCAACAATAATCCAAAACCCAAAAATGTTCCCAGTCAGAAGCCATGAACATGACATCAGTGATCCAAAAGTTTTGGATTTCAGAGCATTTCCGAGGTCGGATTTTCAAGGGATGCTCGACCTGTACTAACTTGCCCAGGATCAAACCGAGCCCTGCAGCGCTGTTGAAGCTGGGTGGGGCCGGGACAGGGGACCCCGGGGACACAGCACCTCCCGAGAGCCTCCCGTCCCCCATGCTGCGTGGGCATGATCCCCGCAGAGCTGTGCTCCCGGGCTTGAGGGGCAGAAGTCGCCTCTGCCCTTGAAGAGTGGGCACTGTCACGGCAGCTCCTGACCAGCTCCCCTCCCCTTGGGCTGCAGGCGTCTCCCCTTTTTACTTCCAAGTGCGCTGCTCTAATTCAAAGGCTCCAGAGTTGATTCTAGGTTCTTTTCTCCTTCGCTGCCCAGACATCTTGAGAAAAGCTTTGAGCTGAAAGTGCAGGACTACGAGAAGCAGCTGCAGTCTCTGAGAGAAGAAACCCGGGCCCTGCAGGGGGAGAGGGCGCAGCTGCAGCGGGAGCTGGAGGAGGAGCGCGCGGCGGGGGACAGCCTGAAGGGGGAGGTGGCTCGGCTGAGCCAGCAGGCCAAGGTAGGCTAGGTGGCCTGCAGGGGGGCAGTGGTGCAGTCCTGCAGGACAGGCTGGGGACATCCGTGGAAAGGCTGAGGCCCTCAGGAGCCTGGGTCTTTCCGGGTGTCCACATCGGAGCCCCCGACTACCTCGGGTTCAGCTTGCTCCGTGTGCTGTGCTGGCTCCCCAACTCCCATGGGGTCACCTTTAAGCTGTACTTAAATATGTGCCTCAGGATCTGTCCAAACCAAACTGTCAACCGGGGCGAACCCTTACCGCGCACGAAGCCCCTGCGTTGCAATCAAACGCCTGTATTTTCACGGTGTCCACTGTTCTTGGGCTTCCACAAGAGCAATCCTCCATTGCACAGCTGGGCGTGTGGTCGGAAATGGGTATCATACACTGCAAAACCTCCAAGGGAGCGAATTTCACATGTTCTCACCACATGCGCGCACACACACGTGAAAGGTAAATAGTGTGTCTGTGGAATGGATCTGTTAATTAGCCTGCTTTGACTTCCACACCATATTCATAAATCATCAGATTACTTCCTACAGCACAAGGATGTACAACTGCGCTTTGTCAGTTTATAATAAAAATTCAAAAGCTGAGAGGGAAAAACATGTAGGAACAATTGCGTCATCACATACAAAAATACTAGTTGTCATCCACATTTATCATAAAAATAGATAAATGTTCTAAGCAAAGTTAATAAAATCTCTCCTTAAAATTTCAAGTTTTTATTAAAATCTCATGAGAAAAGTAAAATAAAGCCTGTTGTGGCTTTTTGAGGCCACGTCTGGTGGCTCCTGAATTCTCCTGCAGAGCCGCCCGTCTTTTTGAGGCCGCAGGCCCGTTGGTTAGGAGCAGGGGACTGGACCAGGAAAGTTCGGTCAGCACAGGTTCCTGTTGGAGAGCCGGACGTGGGAGGTCCAGCCGTGGAAGGGTCAGCCATGGGCGGGTCGGTCCTCTGGGAGTTTGGTGCCACCTCCCTGTGCTGTCCTGAAGCTGCCAGGTTGTGTGGGGCCCTTGGCACGAGGCACCAGTAGGTGTCGCTCGCTGCACTTGAGTGGCTGCATCTGCTCAAACTCTAACGTGACACAAAGGCGGCTGCTTTTCAAAGAAAGTAACCAGTTGTTAATGGAGTTGTGTATGCAGTGTTCTGTCTACAACAAGCAAATACAAGTAGGATTCAGGACTCTTGCTGCAATGTCACAAAGGGGAACAGGACTTTTGGACAGGACAGTCTGGGTCCCCCAGAAACTTGGAGGGCCCTGAGCATGCTACTTGACCTCCCACTCAGCAGTGCGGCACGGCACCCTGCCTGGGACCCCACGGGGACACTGTCCCCGTGTCCCGGGCCAAACGTGACCACTGCTCTCCTCCTGTCTCGGGCCCGGCAGACCATCTCAGAGTTCGAGAAGGAGATCGAGCTGCTGCAAATGCAGAAGATAGACGTGGAAAAGCTGGTGCAGTCACAGAAGCGGGAAATGAGAGGTGACAGCGCAGGGGGCACCACCCTGGGGCTGATGGATGCGTGGCGGTGTCACTGCGCTTTGGAGGAGCTCTGTCCTTGGGTGGGGGAGTTGGGCCAGTTGCCTGGGGGTTTGGACAGCCAGGTGGTGGAGCCGGGAGAATGGCGATGCGCTGGGTGAGGCGGCTGCCAAGTTCCCGGCTGGAGACCAGGGAACCAGAACCCAGGCCCTGGAGAGGTCGAGGGAAGAGAAGTCACACACAGACGGAACCGAGACAGCCCTGCCTCTCCTTCCAGAAAAGATGTCCAAGGTCACCAGACAGCTTCTCGAGAGCTACGACATTGAAGACGTGAGGAGCAGGTGACCACTCTGGTGTTCACAGCACCGACCGCTTGTTGAAGCGGCAGAGAGACGAGTCCCTCTTCACCGCTTGTCTTCCAGGCTGTCTGCTGAGGACCTGGGGCACCTGAACGAAGATGGGGAGCTCTGGTTTGCTTACGAAGGGCTCAAGAAGGCCACGAGGTAAGAAATCAGCCCTGGGGACGGCTCTGGCTTCCAGATCATGGACTGTAGGAAAGTGAACCATCCCGCTGATGTAGATTTGACGCACCAAGTAAACTCCTACAGTGGGAGGAGCTAATAACCGCCGATGGTATTTTTACGCAAATTAAATACACGCTATCTTTTTCCCAGTGGTTCTTGAGCTCACAGTCTATGCTCAGCTACGCCGCACCCTTTACACGTGTGTGGAGACAGGCTGTCCTTGAGTCAGGGTTCCAGGCTGGGCTTGGGCGTGTGCTCTCCTGCCTCAGCCTCAGTGCTGGGTGACCAGTGAACCAACGTGCCCAGCAGGAGCGATTCCTTTATGGGGTGACCGGCCTAAACACAGCGCCCGTCCCTGACCAGCAGCGTAGAAACCGGCTCCATCAAACAAGCTGGCCACGTTTGCCGTGGACAGCTGGGTGCATGTAAAGACTTCGCAGCACTTAAGTTAATGAACTTTATTGTCTCCAGTAGTTTTCGGTTCCCAGCAGGACTGAGCGGAGTGGAGGGTGCAGAGTTCCCACCTACCCCTACCCCCTCCGTGTGCCCGTCCTGCCCAGGCTGGACACTGACCTGTCACTGCCCCCAGTGACCACAGTCACATCAGGGTTGGCTCTCGGGGCAGCACTTTCGGGGGCTTGGACGAGTGGCTGACAACACCAGGCGTCTCCTGTCACGTGGAATCTCAAACCGCCAGGAGGGAAGCAACCGGCTGAGGGGGCTGTAGGGTGACGTTTTATCACCTGGCTGGGAGAGTCGGGCCAGTTGCCTGGGGGTTTGCACAGCCAGGTGGTGGAGCCGGGAGAATGCAGATTAGCGCCACACAGCACCCCGTCACCTGGTCCCGTGGTCAGTGACTGTCCCACTCTGGCTCCTCCGCGCCCTGTGAAGTGGGGACCTCGAGGCTCCCCTCTCCGCCCCCTGCACAGAGTCCTGGAGAGCCACTTCCAGGCCCAGAAGGACAGCTACGAGAAGGAGATCGAGGCCCTGAACTTCAAAGTGGCTCACCTCAGCCAGGAGATCGGCCGCCTGCAGAGGCTGTTCCGGGAGGAGAGCGGCGTGCACGAGAGCGTCCGGCTGGAGGTCGCCAGGCTGACGTCGGAGAACATGGTGCGGGGCTGGCCGGGTCGGACCAGAGGGGAGCCGGCGCAGTCAGCTCAGTTCCTTGCAGGCAAAAGACGGAATTTAAATCACTTTTTAAGCAGCTCCTTTGTTTCTTTCACCCCCAGCCCTTTGTCCTTTTACCTGTGAGACAGGGTGTGTGTCATGGTTACTTCCTCTTGTTGCTGAGGCAAAACACCTGACACCCAAAATGAAGGAAGGAAAGGTTGATTTAGCTCACAGTTTGTGGAGGCTTCAGTCCATAATCAGCTGGCTCCAGGCAGGGTGGCTCATGGCACCGGGGCAGCACTTCAAGGTGGCAGAAGACAGCAGAAGCAGCAGAGCACGAGGGGGAGGCCAAGCCTCGTTTCCTTATATTGCACACCAGCTACTCCCGCTCCTGGGGCCTGTGGAGCGCTCACACCATCTCCCTGCCCTCCTCCTGCACAGGGTGAGGGTGTTTACAAAGTGAGGACCCTGGCTCCCTGCTGGGTCTCTCAGTTAATCTCTGAGCTTCTCAAGCTGACACAATGTCTCAACCGTAGCAGTGTGAGTCACTAGCTTGTCCGCTTGCCAAACTTAAGGCACAGAGTGGCTCTGGAGAAGAGAGGGCATTCAGACCTGTCCTGCTCACGCCCTGGGCCACCTCCTGTGAGGACACGGGACACGCTCTCCAGGACAGTGGGCGGTGGATTTTGCCTGAGTGGGGCTGGGGATTTAGCTCAGTGGCTTAAGCGCCTGCTTTGCAAGCAGGCGGTCATGAGTTCAATCCCCAGTACCAAAAAAAAAAAAGTCTTTGGATTTTGCCTGAGTGGGTGCAGGTGATGGGCAGTGAGGAAACACACAGATCCAAGAGGGGGTGGGGGGTGGAACACGCAGGGCCATTCCTGACCTGGCGGGGGGCAGAGGTAGCTAGGGTCGGCCTGAGGTGGCCCTTCTTGTCCCCGGAGGAGGACCTGCATCTGCAGGGCGCAGGGCACAGGGCGCAGGGCGAGCCTCTCTCTCCCCGAGTGGCTGTGGGTGCTGCTGCTGAGGAGCGCACTGGGAGTTCTCCAGACAGCTGCGTAGATCTTGGGGTTAGAAGGCAAAGCAAAGGGAAGCAGAAAGTAGGGTGCCAGCACTCCCGAGCGAGGCTCTGCGTCCTGCGGGGGGGACACAGGGACAGGGTGGTTTGCTCCCGAGACCCTAACGCACACAGAGGGAAGTATTTAACATTCTAACGTCAGCCACTCCTCTCTGAAGATGATCCCAGACTTCAAACAGCAGATTTCAGAGCTGGAGAAACAGAAGCAAGAGCTTGAACTCCGCCTACAGGAGCAAATGGAGAAGACCAGAGGTGGGGAGCCCGGCTCCGTCCCTCAGACGTGACCTAGGACAGAGCCACCCCCCTCGGAGCCTGGGCTGCTGTCCGGCCTGGCGGGGGACAGGCAGGTGGGACGCGAGCCTGGAGGGTTGGCGCGGGGCAGCTGCAGAGGGCAGCGACATCTGCTTTTTGCTGCAGGGAAGCCGGAAGAGCTGTGGGACCTGCTCAGCCATGAGGAGGAGGAGGAAGGGGCGCAGAGACGGCAAGTGTGGCCCTGTGGTCACCCAGGGCCCTGCCTTCAGGACGGCAGCGCTTGCGTGACGGTCACACTGATGGGGGTGTTCCCACCGCCTTCCGCAGGGCCCTGGACTCCCAGAGTGAAGGGGACGCCATGGTGGAGGAGCGGCTGAGAGGGCGGCAGGGGGCTGGGGAGCTGAAGCAGCCGTCAGAGGCCGGAGGGAAGGTGTCCCGGCTCTCTTTGGAAAACAAGGTGAGAACCTGCGGCTGTGTGCTGGGCGGCTGCCGGAGTGCCAGCGATGCCCATAGGGGGACACGCCTCCCGGGGCACACAGCTGCAGCACAAAAGTCCTTCCAACAGCACAGCCTTTTCCTTGTCTCAAAAAGACTCATGGACCAGGCAGGCATCGTGGTGCATGCCTTTAATCCCAGCACTTGGGAAGCTGAGGCAGGAGATCTCCACAAATCTGAAGTCAGCCTGGGCTACATGGTGAGCTCAAGGTCATAGTGAGCTCAAGGTGGAAATACATCAGAGTGAGACTCTTTCAACAAACAAACACGCTCAGAATTCAGGAAAAACGGAAACGCTCCATGCCCTTTATAGGAACTGTTTCCAGGTATCTAGATCTCTGCGTTGTCTGAGACCAAATCCATCCTGGTGATGCCAGTGGAGAGCAAACCCAGGGCCTGGTCTCTGAGCGGGTCTCTGACTCCTCTGGCCCATTTCCCTGCGCCCAATTCTCCACGACAGACATCACTGGGAAGCCAGAGGGCCATATCCAGCCCGTGTGGCCCAGGCCCATGGCAGTGTCCTGTGTCACCGAGGCACAAGAACTGGCCCTCAGAGGGGCACCGAGAGCCACACACTATGGCCAAGAGCCTGAGGGCAACGCCTCGTGCGGTGCAGTGGGGGAAATGTCTAGGCAACATGTAGGGGGGTTGAAGGGGCTGGGGGACCACAGTGACAGCTGCAGGTGACGACCACGGCTTCTAGGGGTGGCTAATGGTGGCGGTGGCACAGCCCTGGCTCCACGGAAACCCCTAAGGCGCACTGCACTAGTACAGAGCGGAATGGGGCTCCTCAAAGCTGTCTGCAAAGAGCAGGTGAGGACACTTCTGCGCTGATGTCCTTGTACTGTCCGAAGGGTCTTGAAGAGGAGCTGGACATGAAGGACAGAGTGATTAAAAAGTTGCAGGACCAAGTGAAGACCCTAACCAAGACCATTGAAAAAGGTAGGAAAGTGAGGTTCACTGTCTGAGTCTTTCAAGCTTTTGGCCGAGGTCCACATGCACGGAAGTGTGCGTCTCCTGTCTGTCCAAAGCCCGGGGACTGGAAGGGACGGTTCCCAGGCTCAGGCAGGGATGGCAGGAGACGACAGGCCGACTGAGGCGGGGAGAGAGCTGGCTGCCCTCAGCGGCTCCGCCTGGAGGCTCCGGCCATGCAGGGGCGCCCTCAGCGATCACTTTTCCTTCATGAGTGCCCCCTTCTTAAACGCTTTTTACTCTTTACTTTCTATCGTATGTGTCCGGGGTATGTGATGACCACATAACACGCCATAAATCCATTTTTCATCCCCTTCCCATCCCCTCCTCCCTCCCTCACCTTTTGCAAAGTAATCTGCCTTTCCTATCATTTATCTTTTGCTTTGCTCTTGATATATATTTTGAGTCTCTCATATAGGAGAGACCATGTGATATTTAAGCTGTGTGTCTGACTTATGTGACTTGGCAGTATGGCCTCGGAGCACCCATTCACCTACAAGTAACTCACGTTACCTTCACGTCAGAGTAAAACACTGGGTGTGAATACATTTCCTTATCCATTCATCTCTTGATGGACCTATAGGCCATTTCCTACAGTTAGTCATTATGGATTGTGTTTCTGTAAACGTGGGTGGCCTGCATCCCTGTACTGTGATGTCTATAACTCATTCAAAAAGATTTCTAGAAGGGGACTCTCAGGGTCAAATGGAATTTCGAGTGTTAGTTTTCTCAAGACTCTCCGTACTGACTTCCACAGTGGTTGTACGAGTTTACATTCCCACCAGCAATGTAGAAAAGTTCCCCTTTCCCTAAAATCTCACCAGCACTTGTTAGTATTTGATTTCTTGGTGATGGAAATATCATGTTGTTTTAATTTGCATTTCTCTAATGGCCAGAGATGGTGAACATTTTTTCATGCATTTGCTGGCCATTTGTACTCCTTCTGGGAAATGTCTATTTATTCAGTTGCCCATTTTTGATTGGGTCTTTTATTGGGGGGGTCTAAGTTTTTGAGTCCTTTATAAATTCTAGATGTTAGTCCTCTATCTGAAGAATAGTTGGAAGAAATATTTCCCCATTGTGTACGTCATCTCCTCACTCTATTGGCTGTTTCCTTTGTTGTGCAGAAGCTTTTAAATCTGATGTAGCATGTTCCTGTTCATTGATTCTTGACATTGTATCTTATGCAATTGGGGGTTCTGTTCAACAAGTCCTTGCCTACACCTGTGTCTTCTAGAGTTTTACCTATTTTATCTTCCAACAAATTAAGTGTTTTTGTTTTAACATTTAGATCTTTGATGCATTTTGATTTCAGTTTAGTACACGGTGAGAGACAGTGGATCTGGATTCAGTCTTCTGCATGTGGATAGACAGCGTTTCCAGCCTTCGCTGAGGAGCCTGCCTTCCCCAGAATACCTGTATCAGAGATCAAGGGGCTGAGTGTGCCTGGGGCTGTTTCTGCTTCTTCTATGCTGTGCCACTGATCCCTGTGTCTGCTTCTGTGCTAGTACCATGCTGTTTTATCACCGTAGCTTTGTAGTATAACTCCAAATCTGGGGTTGTGATGCCTCTGCTTTGCTCTTGATGCTCAGAGTTTATTTTGCTGTTTTGAGTCTCTTCTGGTGCCATGTAAATTTGGGGGAAGGGTGCTCAGAATCACACTCAGGACTCTTTGCTTGAGAGGCAGGGGTGTGCTACTGAGCTATATCCCTGGCCCTGGTGCCAGGTAAATTGTAAGATGTTTTCTCTAGTTTTGTCAGAACTGTTGGTGTTTTGATTAGGGTGATATTAAATCTATATAGCAGTTTTGGAAGGATGGGCATTTTTACTATATTGGTTCTGCCTATCCATGGACAAGGGATGTCTCCCCATTTCCTGATGTTCTCCTTTTCAGAGTACTGTAGTTGTCATCGTAGAGATCTTTCACTGCCTTGGCTAGGTTAATTCCTTGGTGTTTAATTTTTCTCAGTGCTATTGGGAATGGTATTGATTTCCCACCTTCCTTCTCAGTGAGTTCATTATTGGTGTACAGGAACACTGTTGGTTTTTGTGTATTCATTTTGAATCCTCCTATACTACTGAACTGGTTAATTGTACCAGTTTTTGGTGGCATTTTTGGCCCTTCTTTATAGAGTGTCAGGCCACCTGCAGATAGTGATAATTTAACTTAATCCTTCCCTGTCCTGTCCCTTTTATTTCTGTCACTTTCCTGACTGATCTGGCTAAAGTTTTGAGTACTGTGTCATCAGGAGTGGTAACAGTGGGCATCCTTGTCTACTTCTGATTTTAGAGAGAAATCTTTCAGCTTTTCCCCATTTAGTATAATATTGGCATAAGTTTTGTCATAGATGGCTATCACATTGAGTTAAAGTCCGTCCTCCTACATCTATTTTCTTCTAGGTTTTTATCATAAATAGATGTTGGACTTTGCCAAAGGCCTTTTCTGCACCTACTGAGATGACAATGTGATTTCCACCCTTGTTTCTGTTTCTGTGAGGAATGACATCTATTGATTTAAATGCATATATCAAACCACCCTGCGACGGAGCCTACTTTGTCTGATGTGTGATCTTTTTGATGACTTGCGTTCCTTCTGCCAGTAACTTCCTGAGGACTTTTCTTCTATGTTCATATAAGAGATCGGTCCATAGTTCTCTTTTTTGGTTGGCTGTTTGTCTGGCTTTGGAATCAGGGGAACACTTGCTCCAGGAATGACTTTGGGGGTACGGCTTCCCTTTCAATGTCATTTGAAGAGTTTGAGGCGTATTGCTGTTAGATCTTTCCTGAAGTCTTTGTAGAATTCAGTGGTGAATTCATTGGGTCCTAGGCTTTTCTTAGATGGTAGATTTTTTAAAATTATTTTTTCAATTTTTTTTAAATTTTAAAATGAAAAAAGAATAAAAATGATAATGTAGAATTCCAAAACAAAATTATTGCTTCAATGTCACTGCCTATTATTGGCCTATTCCAGATTTTTATATTTTCTTGCTTCAGTTTTGGTAATTCATGTATATTTAGGAATCTACCCATTTCTTCTGGACCATCCAATTTATTGGTGTACAGGTTTTCAAGTAGTTACTCATAATCTCAATTTCAGTGTTTTTTTTTTAATTTTGCCTTTTAATTTCTAAGTTCACTGATTGGGTCTTTTCTTACCTTTTTTTTGGTAAGACCAGCTAAAAATTTGTCTATTTGGTTTATTCTTTTCAAGAAGTAGCTCTTTGATTCGTTGATTCTTTGTATTTTTTAGAAATCTCAATTGCACTGATTTCTGCCCCAGTCTTTAGTTTTCCTCCTTGTCCTAGCTTTGGATTTGGATTGCTCTCATTTCTCTTGTGTTTCCAGGCCCTCGAGATGCATCATCAGGTCACTTACACGGGCGCCCTTTATCTTGCCAGTGCACCTGCCCAGCTCTAGACTTCCCTCATAGGGTTGTTTGCGTTGGGTCCCACCAGTTAGCGCCCTTTTTAAAAGTGCAGCTGTGGAAACTCCTCAGAATTAATTGCCTGCAATGCCCGTCTCCCCACCACATATCTTGGCCTAGTCACATCCGCACTCGCTTGGGAGAAGGCAGAGGCCCAAGCACCGGGTGAGCCCTGTGGGTCCCCCGGCCCCCGGGTCCCTGAGCTTTGACCGGCTTCTGTGCTCGTCCTGCCTTCCTTGCTCTGTTCTGTGTCCCTTTTTCCTCCCGCTCCTGGCTGGCCTTGCTCAGCTGTGTCTGTGTGTCTGTCCCTTGGCCTGTGTTTATTTCTTTGCAGAGCTCTGCTGTTCTTACACCTTCACCTCTTAGCTAAGTCTCCGTGTCCAAACCAAACTGAGCTCTTTCGCCCTCGCTAATAAGTGATACGAGTGCCTGCCCCAGGGGAGCAGGGCCACGCCTGTCAGTCCCTGCACCCACCCACCCCCCACCCCGTCCACACACAGGCAGAAGATCCACCTGTCTTCCAGGTCGCAGTCCTGTTTCGCTTTTCTATCGTTGCCTCCAGCTCAGCTGTCTGAATCAGAGCTCCCAGCCTCCCTGCCTGGGCCTGTTATCCATGATTGTGTAGCAAACCGCTCTGAAACTTAGTGACCTAGAGCAGTTGACACCTGGCCATACCCAGCACGCAGTGAGCCGAGGGGCTCCGTTTCTACTTCCGGCCTCCAGCCCCTTTCTGACCTCTGAGCTCCAGCGCCATGGGACTGAAAGCCGTGTCGGTCTTCTGGGGTGCTGCTCAGCGGCAGAGCGTGTGCTTGGCCTTTGGGAGGTCCCGAGCTCAGTCTTGAACACAAAAGAGAAAAAGTGTGCTGTTTCAAGCTGCTACGTTGGTGATGACACCTCACGCAGCCCCAGGAAACGAGCCCAGCCGTGGTCAGGACTGGGCTTGCTTCTCTGCACACCCGCGTCCTGCGCCTCCCTTCCTGCACACACCAGCCACACCCTGGCGTCGGGCGGCATCTGTCCGGTCCCACTCTGCTGAGCTGGACCTGATGTGCACTGGGGGGGACACTTCCACACAGCTCAGCCTTCGTGGCAGTGGCTGTCACCAAGCGTCTCCAGGACAGAAGAGAGTTTGCACACATCAGGAGGCCGGAGCCCGCAGAGGCCGGGCTGAGTGCTCAGGAAGCTGGGGCGCTGGTGTCGGGTGTAGCTGACTTTGGCCTCTGTCTGCAGCCCAGGATGCGCACCCGTCCTCGGGACCCACGGAGTACCTGGGCATGCTGCAGTACCGGAGGGAGGACGAGGCCAGGCTCATCCAGAACCTCATCCTTGGTAGGGGCCCCGGCCGGAGGGTGGAGTCAGGGCCCGGTGCCCCTCGGGGGAGGCCCTGCTTCCCCCAGCCGGGGTTCCTCCCCCAGCACTATGGACCAGATGCCCCTTGGACCTTGAATGGAGCCGAGGGGCTGTGCCTGGGGCACAGAGCAGATCCTCCACTTTTGCCCACTCCAAGCCAGGCAGCCCCTAGTCACGCCTCCTCCGGCCATTGCCAAGCGTCCCCAGGGACTGGGCATCCAAGATGGTCCTCAGCTGAGACCCCCACCCCGCTGTTTCCTGAGCTTGCCTCTAGGGTCAGGGGCTCCTCGTCTCTGCGAGGGGCGTGACGGTGGCTCTGTGCCTCCTTGACCTCGGGGGTGCCCCTCACAGGCACTGTGGTAGGGGTCCCCACTGCTCGTGCCCAGGGAGAGGGTTTGGAACTGACCTCACTCCGCTGCCCGTACCCCACCTTCTGCCATGTTGTCTGGTCTGAGAGCTTTAGGTAGAGAGGTGGGGTGTGACCTTGCCATGTCCCCTGGGGACCGACCACTCCGCCATGGGCCCCCCACCGCACTGTCTCCCTGTTCTCCCTGGTGCCAGCAGCAGGGCCCCCATGTCTTGTTCCCATCTTAGCGCAGCACGGAGGGCCTCACTGGCCTCTGAGTCCGTCTTACAAGACCCGTCTGCCCCATGTCCCCTCTGTCCCCATCTCAGGCCCGCGTGGCCTCCTGCAGCCTGGCCCCCTGCATAGGGCAGTTTCGTAGGGAGGTGAGGCCACCCCACCTCATCCTCATCGGATCAGAGAACGTGCTTTGCCGATAAGCGGGGACCCCCAGGGATCTCCACCACCCAAGGACCTGACGGTCTCCTCAAAGGGAAACGGGTGGTGGGAGCCCGGCCCAGCCTGCGGCAGCTCCCAGAGCACTGCCCTGCAGAGGCTCTCATGCCTGCCCCCTGCAGACCTGAAGCCCCGCGGCGTGGTGGTGAACATGCTGCCCGGGCTGCCGGCGCACATCCTGCTCATGTGCGTGCGCTACGCGGACGCCCAGGATGACGCAGCCATGGTGCGCTCCCTCCTGGACAGCGCCATCAGCGCCATCAAGAAGGTGGTGAAGGTAGGTGGGCCTCACACCTCCCCGGGACCCGACTCAGCCCCGGGAGTCCACCTCCGGGAGGCTCGGCCAGGCCACCGCTCCCCCCCCATGCCCTGCGATGGCTGTGTGCCACCCTCGTCATTTACAGATGGCACTGCTGTCACGTGCTTCTTCCCCGTGTGTATTTTCTTGAACCTGGTTTTCCCGAGACAGGCAGACTTGTGCCAGGCCCGGCCTCAGGCACAGTGTCTGCCGTCTCGCGCTCTGGAGCGTCACTAAGCGTCTGGGCACCAGCGGATGCCTGGCACACAGGGCTGAGTCCCCACCGCCCCCTCACCCCCTCGAGCATTCACGGGGGCCGGGAGCCCAGCGCCGCCCGCCGCCCGCCGTCCTGCCTCTCCACCCTGGTGGGCCCCCAGGAGCTCCTCTTGCTGGTCCAGC
>PVJX010018890.1:0-35730 GCA_004027295.1 Dolichotis patagonum
ACTTTGCCAGCCTATTCTGTCTTATACATGAGAGCCTAATTAGATTAAATGTGAGCCAACAATACTGCTAAGACTATGACATCAATATAGTTGTCTGTCTTAAAAAACAAGTATCAAAATCAAAGCATTTAAATTTAAAAGTGAAACAATAATTAAAATGATCGTTTATTAATAGCAACACAATGCAATTTGGGGGCTCCATGAAATATATTTGGGCAACATTTGGACCAGTATATTGTATAGTCAAATTTTCTTTTTAAAAAATTTGAAAAGAAAGTGGAATGCAAAAGGAAATAAAACCGAAGATAAATTAACACATACGTATCCAAACATTCCAGATCTTTCTTAGTTTTTTATGCAGGTAAATGCTGGTGAAATACAGTGCCATATTTTTGATGAAAATCCATTGAGAAGCACAATTTAATTCTTACTCAGCATTTAACCAATAACGATGTACTAGGGGATCAACACTCCTTCAGTCTGCTATGGCTTTTCAAATAACATATTTTTCTCTAATAATTATATTACCTTAATTTTAAGCCTTGTAAATAATCATACTAACCATAATTTTCCAAGAATTATCCAGAACAAATGTAATATCAAAAAGCACATTTTAGTTCCTTCTGTATTATTTGAATCCAAGCTGTATGTTATGTCAATAGGATTCCTTTAACAGCTTTCCAAAAACAACCATGTATATGATTCTGTTCTTCTCTTGGTCCATCTCTGACCAAGCATTATGGTTTAAATAACTTTTCTGAGAAATGTTGATACTGGAGGATACACAAGTATAAAAACAAGTCAAGTCAAACTGCACAAGCATCATGCATTGCTTCAAATAACAAGTGCTAGTAAATTTGAATCGTTAGCAATCTGACTCTAATGCAATTTTCTATACAGAGCTAGTAAAGAGGACTAGGAAGTGGTTGCTATATATAAAAAAAGAGAAGGTTTAAAAGGAAATTTTAAAAGAGAATACACCATTGATTTGAATCTCTTGGCAACCTATTATATTTTGGCTCCAGCAAGCAAACAATTCAATGGACACATCAAAGCATTGAGTCCTGGCACTTATGGTGATTATTCCATATTTGAAATACAAATGGTATCCAAGTAAGGTTTGCTTTGTGAGTGTTATAAAACTCTATCCTAAATAGTGGTCATCAAAAGGAATTTTTCAACTATAGCCTTCTGATTGGTTGGAATCTACATTTTAGGATCCTTTGCAGAGAATATTTTCTCTACTGGGATAAAGTTCCCCAAAGAATAAAACTACTGCTTGTTCTTGGAGATAAATCTGCATTATATTTATTTTTAACTCACAAAGAACTTTATGATAAGGTTATGGCTGGGCACTATCATAACAACAAAACAACTTGCCCACATAGACAGTTTTGTTAGCTATGTGGGAAAATTACTTGTGGAACAGGAGATGTAGGGAAGATATAAGGAGATCTTACACAGTTGAAAGATAGGGTCAAAATAAATATAACTTAAAGAGGAAAGTGTTACACTGAGACCTGTGAGTAAATATGTGAGACCAGAGGAGGAAAGAAGAGTTGGGTTTACAAATGATACGAGGAAAAAGGTGAAACTGAACACGATAAGCTTGAAAAGGTGGCAGTGGTGCAGAGTGTCTGGGAATAGTACTGACAATACAAGTGACCAGAGATGGGTTAGAGAGGCAAGAAAGGGGTGCTTTATGAAAGGACTTAACAAGCAGTACTGTTAATACAGAAGCACCAATTGCTGTGAGGACTTGCAGAATACTCTCCAGGAGTAGCAGAGAAAAGGAAAGTACAGAAAACTAATCTGAAACATGGTCCTTTGTCTCTGTTTCCCTCTACCACAACGCTGTTTCCTTTAGCTTCATCCCACCTTGCTTTTCATGTCAAATATATGATAAAACACATCTGCCAAAACTTTATGCACTGAGTAGTCAGTTATTAGAAGATAAAGGAAGGCCTTTTTTTTTTAGCTTCAATATCTCAGGAAGGGATCCAACATGATCAGGTGACCATATGTGGGCCTCTCACCTGAGGTCGGAGAAAATGTGCAAATTGAAATAGCACCCAGCTTTCTCAGCTATCTCTCAGCTGTGCTATGCAGAGAAGTGAGTTCACAGAACAATTGTGCAGACTTTTCTCAGCATGAGAAGAGGTTCTCAGCAGGAAAGTCATGTGTTCACTTCCTTGACTCAGAACATTGTCATAATGATTAAAGGGTACATACAGTCAACAAGCAGGTGACACACAATTGGTGCTCAGTAAGAAATTGTTGTGTAACTCACCTTTTTGGTCACTTAAATAGCAATGAAAAGACTGAAGTCACACCAAAGATCTCTTTTTGTTACTTAACACTAACAAGAAGGTAAGCACCCACTTTGAGGCACAGTTTCCTGGGAAGTACACATACACCAAGAGTTTAGTATCCTAGTCTTTTTCAAACTGACCAAGTATTTGCCAACTTTTCTACCCAGGAAAGAAAGGAAACCTGTGAAGAGTAACTCCACTTTAGAGTAAACATGGGAACCGTTAGTAACATAACAATAAAGATATTAGAAGTAATTAGTAATTAGAAGTAATGTTCCAATAAGGATAAAGACACAGAGGGAAAAATTTATAGCTAGGATGAAAAAAAAAAAAATGCATGAGTTCCAGAAAGAGGAACCCGGCAGAACTCCAGAGCATGGCTCTATGTCTAACGTTCAGGCACGCACGCCCCTCTCAGTGCTTAACTTTGGCTGAGTTGTGATTGACTCTATCATTGTTAATACTCATTTTTTCCCACAAATATCTGATTACAGTTTTACCTACTTTAATTTCCCAAATTTTGGGGAAAAATTTTTAAGTACTAACACTGTATTGACGAATAATCAACAAACCTCATGGAACACCTATACGTAGATGGGTAACAATAGCAGTTTCTCAAAAATGATAAGCTCTTCTAGACCTTGGAGGTTTTAATAAGGAGGAAGCTTTTGCTAACTTTTAAGCAACAAACAGCAGTAGGCTTTGTTCATAACCTAAATGTGTTTAATACACAAACAGATATTTTTGCAGGTCAAAAAAGGAGAAGGAAAAAAGAAAGTTATGCACTTTTATACCTCTACCTGCTAAAGTGTCAAATATCAGTTTGCAGCACAACCTTTCCATGGATTTGTTAAAGGACACTAAGTTATATTTGCCCTCTTTTGCCCTGACTGACATGGAAGAATGCATGTGCACACACACACACACACACACGCACACACACAATGAAAAAATACACTTTTAGAACCTGACTCTAGCACAGAATGTGGAAGTTAGATAGAGAAAACATATCTCCTCTCTGGGTTTGAGATGAAAAGAAAAGAAGCAAATACAATACTCAACAAAGACTTTTAAAAGAGAAAAAAATTATTAAATAGTCAACCAACCAACATTCACCAAATGCCTTCCTTCATGAGGGACAGTCTTGGGTGCTTGACAATGCAAACCAAGATAAAACAGTATTTTTTGACTTTTATTTTTATTTTACTCCATTATTTGTTTTATTTGTTATGTGTTTAACTGACACACAAAATTGTAGATACTTATGGAGTCCTATGTGATGTTTCAACACTCATAGACATCAGGCAGTTATCAAATTAAGGATTTCTCTCTTCATTAATGTTTATGATTTCTGTATGGTGAAAACATTAAAAATGCTTTCATCTATTTTTTTGTAAATATATAGTATCTTTTCATTATCTACAGAAACCTTATTGTACAATAACACACCAAGAACTTGCTTCTCTTGTTTAACCGAAACTCAGTACCTGTTGATCAACCTTTCTCCACCTCTTCTTCCTCTACACTCTGCTGGCTCTGTGCGAGTCTGCAGATGGGTGAGGTCACGTGGCGCTTGTATTCTGCCAGGGAAGTTCTTAGTTTTGAGTTATTTATAATCTAAAACTAGACTGCAGAATTACATATAGTTTTGGGGAAAAACTGATGCAAGGCATTTTTAATTCTTAAAAGTTCTGTAATTCTTTTAACTTCAGATATTATTTTGACAAAAGTGATGCAGAATTTTGTTGTTTGAGGACTACTGCAATTTGGGCATTCTCATTGGCTTTGGGGTCCACCCTGCAAGGATTGGCAGAGTGCCTATGTGATAAGCTCTTCTAGATCTCCGAGTCTTTAACCTAGGAGGATCATGGAGGTGTGGCCTTGGAGTCTAGTTCTGGTTCTCAAATCTTCTTACCTGGGTTGTTCCCATGCTCTCCTTCCAGTCACCATGAATTGGAGAACTTGCTTCTGCTGTTCCTTTCCGCTATGATGCCTCCACCTTCAGCTGACCACAGACTGAATCCTGTGGAACCATGAGCCAAATCAAGTCTCTTTTCTTTTAAATTGCAGATGTTGGGTTAGGACAGGAAAGTTTATTAATATAAAGACATGTTGTTGCTGTTTCATGATTGCTTATAAAGAAACTGTTGTGGTTTTAATTATTAATGAAAATATACCTAAAAGATATTTGAAATTTGTCACTATAGTTGGAGAAAATATGCTGGTTGTAGTGATGCACTCCTATAATCCCAGCATTTGGAAAATGAAAGCAGAAGGCTAGCCTGAAAGAAACAGTAAGACTCTGCTTCAAAAATAGAAAACAGAAAGACAGCCACTTAGGAAGGAAATACTCCCTCCAGACATCACTTAGACAAAATGACTACACTTGTTTCAGATACCTCTAAATGTTATGATATTGAAAGATACCTGGATTATAATCCTGACTTTTCCATTTACTAAAGGACAGATTAATCTTTGGGTTGTCTCTAATCTTTCTGTACTTACATATCCTTATCTACAGATGATTAAGGCAGTATTGAACATATGATATTTAAAAAATAATATCATAGCTATATGTTCAAACAATTTGAATATCAGCAGTTTGCGTATTATTTATAAAACTCTTTCATGAAACAGAAAGGAACCTAGAAACTCTAGCTTTAGCTATGACATTACTATTAATATTCATAAGTTATAATAAGAAAAATGACTCATGATAAAAGCATAGTTATGTTTTATGAATTACATGCAACATTAACTAAAAACATCAACTATGTTTAAAACTATTGCATTATAACTGGTTCATACATGAAAGAATATTGTAGATTTAGAGTGACTGCAGAAGTGATTTAATATTTGTAGTGATATTCCATCTGGTGTGTCACGTGCATGTGTGTTATTTTCAAATTCCTATAATAAACACATTGTCCTTAAAATGAGGAAAATTAAAATTTTTTGAAGAAAATTGTTCAGTTAGAATTAACCAAATTCTTGCCCTGCCCTTCACAGATAAGCTACTCAGTAGGAAACTCAGGTACTTTCACTCCCAGCCCTCTCCTTCAACCAAGTTGCTTACCAGCGTCAAAATCATTTGTGCTTCTTCTCTTCCCTGGGAAACTCGGTTGTACTTGTCACTGCAAGTATGTAAATTAATGTTCGTAAAAACAGATGATGTGACTATGCAAATAAAGAATTGTTCTTTAGATGCTTCATAAATACTTCTCAATTAGATGCTAGAGAGAAAACTATAAAATATTATAATAAAATTTTAAAATGCTTATATCTTATTAAGTTCTTACTCTAGTGAGACATAGGCTAGAATATAATTATGTTATGAGAGTGGTTTATACAAGAACAAACTCTTCTTCTCTTGTTGATTTTGCTGTCTTCCACCACTATGCAAGGTTGCCTCTCTGCCATGTTCTACCCTGCCTTAAAGCCAACCAATTATGGAGTGAAACCTCTACAAACTGCGTGTGAAATAAACATTTCTCCCTTTAAAAAAAAAGAATAAAGAATAAACTCATTCAACTAGCAACATGTTTTGGGGCTCCTTTTAAAAAATTGGTGGCTAAATAACAATAATATGGCTTCCAGTTAAAAATAACACAGTCAATCACTTTTAATAATATCTCACTGTCACTTCTTCAAAACTATGTAACAAATTACAAATTCCAATAAAGTTAGATGAGAAAATTTCTAGTGCTTTACACATCAGTGTGTTTGTCTAGAGCTTCTTTGCTGCTACAGTTTCTATTTAAACTTCAAACCCTTCCATTCTACTCAATTCCTTCTTTAATGATCAACAAAGTGTAAATACCCCTGAACTATAACAAGCTGAAAGAAAATCACCTGAAATGATTAAATGTAACCATTTGCAAATTTACCTTCAGTTCTGTCTGTTGTTCTAATTACTGCACTGTCATTTTTATAGCAGATTCACTTCTTGGTCAAATTGCCCCATATATATAACTGTGTGCTTCTCATGTAGAGCATAAGATTATTACTCTACTTTATTGTTTTAAAAAATGTCTCAAACAAAGTGAAGTGTCATTAAATCAAGTCATTTGTGAAGAAAAAAGTATATATATACATAACTATTTAAGTGCTTTTCAGCTCAACAAATGTTCACTATTTTTATGCAAAAGACAGTGCAGTATAGGCATATAAAAAGAGAAACAAGGAATAAAGAAGCCTATTGTCCTAGCTCATGGAAGGTTTCTTTTGATAGTTTTAAACCCAGAAGTATAAAAGAGACTATGTAAAAAAGAATGTGAAATCCAATAGTATAGCTTAAAATAATTCTTAGATAAATATATTTTCCCCAAAAATTATGAGAGCAAATGAGTTAATTTTAAAGAGGTAAGCACAAAGTGAAATGACAAAAGAAATGAGGTTTTAGGCAAATTTTTTTGTTTTAATCTACAGTCAATACCTTGAAAAATCTTTCATGCTTTTCACTGTAATCTGTACACTGAGACAGTGACTGACATTTTCCTCACTGCATGTCTTCCGCGATGCATGGTTGCTAATGACAGCATTTGCTTAGGAGCCTGCCCAGTAGGAGAGATGCAGCCTTTGGGGTGGGGAATTTTCTGTAACAGCAGACCTGCCATAGCTGATCTGTCATGGTGAGTCAGACAGGCATTCTACTGCCTGCCATTGGCAAGAAAACAAATAAAAGTCACAACATGCAAACATTTACATTGGAAGCATTTGACAAATTAGTAGTTGCCCTGCAGAATTGAAAGCAAGGGTAGAAATATTCATCATAATCTTTCAGTATCAACATTCCAATACAGATAAATTAAACCATCTATGTTTTCAGATTACTCAATTCCACCAGCATATGAGCTTGTAACTTGGCCAGTATTGCATCTCAGACACTGCTCGTACTATTTTTTTTTCATTTTTTTCTACAAGTATTTATCAAATTTCTACTACTCTGAATTGCATGCTAGGCACTGCAGAATGTAATGGTGGACAGAAAATGACGTGGACTCTTTCTTATAGAGCTCACAGTTTAATGGGGATGAGAGGACATAAGAGTAATAAGCATGGAAGCAACTAGCTGAAAATTGCAATGGAGACAAATTAAGTGAAGGACAGTCATGTGACTCTTGTGATCTATGATTTCTTCTTCCTGATTCAGAAGGTTGAGCACAGCTTCCATAAGGAAGCTCTGAAGAATTCTTAGGTGTTAACAACTCACCAACAGGAGGGACACAGATTCTAAGTAGAGGAAACATCACTGTCCAAAAACTCTGTGGCTGGAGAAAATGTGGCCAGGTAAGAGAATGAGAGGATGTCCTTGTGGTTAAAGCAGAGAGTGCCAGCATGCTGCGACATGAGATCCAGGAGGCTGTGGCTGCAGAAATGATACAGTTGGATTTTTGGTTTTTGGTTTTGGTGTTTGTTTGTCTGTTTGTTCTGAAACAGTCTTGCTATGTATATATTCAGGCTGCCCTCAAGCTCACAGCAATTCTCCTGCCTCAGCCTCCTTAGTGTTGGATTATAGCCGTGTGGCATCACACCTGGCCTGATATGATAGAGTTTTGATTTAATCGTGAGAAATATATAAAATCAATCAAATATTGAAGTTGTGCGTGTGTCTGCTGACAGTAGTAGTGTCTTGTTAAAGTGGCATGACATGATCAAGTTTGCTTTCATACTTATATCACCTTTAGCAACAGACAGCTGACCTTATTGACATTTTCTGCACATGGTAAGGATAATATGGGTTGGAAATGAAGTGATTTTCCATCTACATTGTGAAAAGCACAAATACATCATAATATATATGAAAATATTGAAAAGTTTGTATAGAAACACAAAATTTTTATCTTTTCATAAATAACAATGAATCAGAATAGATTTTTAAAAGCATAGTGTAGTTATATTTGGAAATACTATAATTTTTTATTCTTACAGAAAGAGAATTAGAAGGAAGCTCGTTCTAAAAGCAATAAAATGTTTGAATAATTACCTTAAAACACATGCAATGATTTTCCTAAGCAACATAATGAATTCTATACCCACCAATATTGATTATATGCAAAAGTGAGTCTTTTCTGAGGAAACTTTAGGATGTAGTACATGCACAAGAGGATTAAGAATATAAAACTTCTGAATAAATATTAACTAGAGAATGCTGAACAATGTAGTGAATGATAATATACACAATAACAACAACTTGCTCTTATAGATGGCATTAGCAATAAAGAGAAGGCATGGCATAGAATGTTATTTCTTAAATTCAGTCTAGCAATACTATACCCATAGAACTTTGGACAGTGTTGCACATGTCCCAGAACTGCAGTTTTAACCCAGGCCATGTGCTATGCTGAATGATTTCAACATTTCCATATTGCATCTTTCAGAGCCAGTTGTTTGCAAGAGCAATTCTCCTGGAGCTTGAAGCCCAGGCCTGCTGAAGCCTGATCTTGGGTAATAGAGCCTCACTTCATCCCGCCCACATGCAAACACTTGGGAAGGTGCTAATTTTGCTTTGCACTAGTTATTTGCACTCAGTGAGGAGGCAGGCATGTAGCCAGAGTCTCCAGAGCAGCTGGCTGATATCAGTAGAGGATGTGTGAGTGAATGTGTGCGTGTGCATGTGTGGTTCTCTCTCACTTTATGTAACTCTTCTGTGATTTTTTTCTCTAAATAGCCTAACCATTTGCCATTAAAACCTTATCGTTCCGTTAATTTGCATTACCATTCATTGTGTCAATTCGGGAATGATTACATTTATTTTAGAAATGATGAATCTGAGGGTCTGAATAGTACAACTACTCGTTTGCATAAAGAACAGTAATGTAGAAGTTCTGATGAACCCATCTGTGCTCTGCAGGATGCAGTGTTAGAATGGGCCAGGGAAGATGAGTCTGCAGTTATAAGGTGGAGAGACAGAGAGACAGAGAGAGAGAAAAGAAAACAGATCCATGAGTGTATAATTGTGGGCCTAAATGAAGAAATCTATGTTCTTTCCATGTTACCTGAGTGTGAATAAGCTCAATAATTAAGGAAGCCTGTTGATTGACCTGTGTAAGCCCAGGATCAAGCAAAGCGCTGTGAATGCAATAGCTACTAAATCAACACTTATATTTTTAAATTTTCAAAATGCCTTGTGATTTGAATTATTTCACTGTTCAAGGTAAAAGGATGTAGTTTGCCCATTAGGGGATCTATAATAAATACTCTTTCTAATGAGGCCATTTCTAGATGATCTTTACATGCCAATCTGTAGTTTTTAATTTTTTTTTTTTTTTTTTTTTTATCGGTACCAGGGATTGAACTCACGACTGCCTGCTTGCAAGGCAGGCGCTTATGCCGCTGAGCTAAATCCCCAGCCCCCAATCTGTAGTTTTTGAGGAAGGTAGACTTCCCTCTATATGCTTGGGGGACATGTGCAATACTGTCCAAAATTCTATGGTTAAAGCATTACTAGATTGAATTTAAGAAATAACATTCTATGCCATGCCTTCTCTTTATTGCTAATGCCATTCATAAGAGCAAGTTTTTGTTATTGTGTATATTATCATTCACTACATTGTTCAGCATTCTCTAGTTAATGTTTATTCAGAAGTTTTATCTTAATCTTAAGTTTTATCTTAATCTTATCTTTATTCTTAATCCTCTTGTGCATGTACTATATCCTAAAGCAACCAAGACAGTAACTCGTGTGTCAGAGGCCTGACTAAAATTGATGTTTGACACTACAGGAGGAGTGGGGAGAGGAACACTGGCTTTGTCCTTGGGTTACAATTTCAGCTCTTTCCTAGGTCTCCAGCCTGACAGCTGACCCTGCAGATTTTGTATCTGGAAGGCTCTAGAATTGTATGGTGCATATACAGAGTTAGAGTAGAAAAAGCATGGAGTAGAAAATCATAAGGCCATGTTCTGTGTGTTTTAATTCACCACTCCTTCATTCATTTATCAAATACTACCTACGATTCCATAATAACTGCAGTCCATTAGAGCACCTGAGAGCAAGACGGGGAATCTTTCCTCCTAGCTCCTTCCATTTTCGTGCAATAGATAGACAACATGTAAGTGAACAACAGTGAACTGGCTGTTTTCAGAAAGTAGCAACTATAATTAAGAAAAATGAGCAGCTATTGCAGAAAGTTCTTAGATTGGGTGACTAAGGAATGTTCTCTGGAGGAGTTGTTTATGTAGAAAGTTTGATGGAAAGAGGAAATCTACTGCACCAGGACCTGGGGACACAGCATATCAGATAGAGGAAAAAGTGCAAAGGCTCTAAGGTGTGGGAGCATTTGCTTATAGGTCTTTATACAAAGAACTTGTCCTCTCTGAGCCAGTGTTCTCATCTGTAAAATAAGAGTGAAGAAGTCTGCAAAAGCTTTTAAAATTAGGGTGTATACTGAGAATGTCAAAAGTATAAGGGTGGCACATCATAGACACTTAAAAAATGGTAGTCATTAAGAGCTTACAATAGAGGGGGGTGGTCTAGACTAGTAGAGAAGCATAAATGATTCACAAGAATCTGAACTAAATTATTACCATTCATAGAGGAGAATCAGGCAAATATTCCAGTCTGAGTAATAAGCATAAGAAAAGGTGCAGAACACAAAGTACATGTAGAGAACAACAGACAAATGAACAGTGATATAATTAAATAGTTGCTTTCCCACTGCAGAGAAGGTTTCTTTATACCAGGCAAGGATATTCATGTAGTTCTTCAAGTTTCCCTTTATAACTTGCACATTTGTAAGCTTTGAGGCAAAAGTTCTTAAGTCCTTCATATAAACCCTTTCTCTGTGAATCTTTTCTGATCCCTCAGTTTCTCAACATTTTCCTGTGTCTCTTGTGTATTTTCATATTATGAACAGACATATTTTGGAGTACGAAGGTCACTGTTATGGTTTGTGTTTGGATGTCTCCCCAGAGCCTCATGAGGTCATGGGGAGCAGGCCTTCAGAAGGCTTCTGAATCTAGCACTCATGATTGGTTCGTTGTCTAGCACTGGGATTGGTGATGTGAGTGCAGCACTCACCCGGGGCAGGTAGATGGCATAGCTGGCATACCATATGAGGGAGGACAGAGGTTTTCTTTCCCCTTTGTCCTTTTCACTCTTGTTGTCTGAGGCAGCCATGACAGTTGGTCCTTAGTCACACCACCCTGCCGTGTAACCAGCTGAGTATGAACTGAAACCTCCAGAACACCTGGAGCCTAAATAAACCTTTCTGTCCTTCATTTTGGGTGTCAAGTATTTTGTCTCGGTGATGAGAGAAAAGTAACCAAGACAGTAAGAAAACCAAATTAAGTGAATTTAATTGCTCTGTCCAAAGCAGTCCTTTTCAATCTTGCTTACACATTCAAATCATCAAGATTTGCATTTGTGTGAGTTGTACACCCAGAGACTCTAGGTTTGTGGCCTGACTTGGAGATTATTTATAAACACCTAAATACTAGCATATTTCTTTACTGAGCAAACATTTGTGTTTTTTAGAAGCTAAATATTTTGAATAATTTTAAACTTGAAATGTACAGCACTTAATAGTTTGCAAAAGAAATCAAGCTTTCTCATTTCTTCCAGAGAAATTTCACATTTTAGGTTCTCATCTCTTCCAAGGCCTTTCGGTGTGAGGAGAGAGAGAGAGAGAGAGAGAGAGAGAGAGAGAGAGAGAGAGAGAGAGAAACAGACAGAGAGACAGAGAAAATGATCTGAATGGCTGGATAAAATATCAAAATTATTTTTCGTTTTGAACATGGTATTGCTTATTAAAGGTTTTCACATTAGAATTTCTGGTTAGAACACTAAAATATAGTGAGAAATAATATATATATGTATATGCACAAACACATGCACGAATTTTGTGTTAAGATGTATATAATAAAATGTATCATTATAAGCACTTTTAAGTGTAGAGTCAGTAAATATGAATGTATGCACATTGTTGCACAACCAATCTCCAGAACTTTGCCACCTTGCAAAACTGAAACCCATTAAAAACGATTTCTCACTATCTCCTTCCCCAGCCCTGGGACTCTACCATTCTACTTTCTGTTTCTATGAACTCGACGACATGACATATCTCATTTAAAATGAGTTTCACACAGTATTTGTCTTTTCATGGTTGTTCTAATTAACCTACCATAATGTCTTTAAAATTGACCCATGTTGTAGCATGTGTCATGAACTTCTTCTTTTTAAATGCTGAACCGTATGTATATACCATATTTTATTTATTCATCTCTCTGTAGACACTTGGGTTGTTTCTCTTTGGTATTGTAGGCAAAAGTTCTATGAATATGGATAAGCACATATCTCTGCAACTCTCCTTTCAGTTATTTTAGATATTTACCAGAAGTAAAACTGCTATGCCAAATGGTAACTGTGAATTTCATGTTGGCCACATGGTTTTCTGTAGTTCTTGTACCATTGTACATTCTCGGATGAAGGAAATTCAGAGTATTCACACATTTAAATGGCATGAACCTCCTACAAAGAAATTATGACCACTTTTAGATTTTATCCTCTAGTAAGTAAAGTAATCAAGTTAAACAAATACGTCCACCAAGAAGGGTCACATGTTGTTGTCTACACTTGTTTGGGCCAGTCAGTCTGGAGAAGATTTAAGAATACATATCTGTTCCCATGTGGGTGTCTCCAGCCAGGTGGAACTCACCATGTCCCTAGCCAAAAATGCCTATCTGCTACTCTTGAGGGTTCCTCAACAAAGTATCAATAAGGAAGCCTTCAAAGATCTAATTAATAGGTATAGGTAGGGTTCTGGGGAAATAAAAGTAATGTGTAGGACCCCAAGCTACAGGGACACTGAGAGTGGAGGGTACCAGGATTCTAAAGAGTATGCCAACCTGAACAGAGCTGCAACCTTCTTCCCGTGCCCTTCCACAATTCCCCATGTGGTAACTCAACCACACTTGAGAAGTTCCATTTTATTTATTGTTTAAATACTTTTATTTTTATTTTGTTTTGTTTTTTGGATTTTTGGGACAGGGCCTCACTATGCAGTTCAGGCTGGTCTTGAGCTCACTTTGTGGCCCAGGCTGGTTTTGAACTCACAATGAGTTCCCGAGTACTGGGATTACAGGCGTGCGCCATTACATCCAGCTTTCAGTATCTTTATTGAGGTGCAATCAACATGCAAAAGTCTCCCACATTTAATGTATATAGCTTGATGGGTTTGGGCCCATTGCATGTACCCACAAAACTATTTCCCTAGGCAATAGTATTACCACTTTTGCATTGCTGGAATTCACACACCTTAGCATCCAGGGTGGGCAACAGCAGAGAAGAGACAAGAAGGGCATATAGAAAACAGCTGGCATTGTGGCCTTAGTGGTACCAATGCACTAATTCAATGAGCTAAGTGATAGCACACAGGTGCAAACATCAAATCACACAAGTACAAGCATTGCACCCCAACCCACACATCCATACTGCACTATGATTTGATATTTTCAATAAAACATAACTACAATTACAATTATCCAATTTTGAAATGAGAACAGAAACACAACATTTTGTTAATGCATATACCATATCTTAAACACATCCATTTCCTATTGCTCTCAGTGAAGAGAAGGAAAATAGATAAAAAGAAAGAAAGGATAAAAACAACTCTGAAAGGAAGGAAGAAAAACCAAGAACCCTTTAATAAAAGATGACTGAAAAGAGAAGTGGATGAAGAGACATTCAGGTAGGGAAAAATAGCATAGCCCTGAAGAGAGGAGCGAAAGGGAGACAGAAGAGAGGAAGAGGAAGAGAAGGAATAAGAGTATGAGAAAAAGACAGTAACAGCTACAAAGAGATGTCCCCAGATTCAAGAAATAAATGAATGAGGTGTTAGGAGCTCTCCGGCTGAAGGCAAAATGGCAGCATGGTAAACTTGAAGAGGTACTTGGAAAAGAATTCTTAGAAAAATGAATGCAATTGTTTCACAAAAAAAATGATACGTGGTCTACTGGCTTAGTAATTAATGTTCATTATTCAGTTTGGAAGTGAAAAAAATTGTCTCCATGGAACAAAAATATTTCTTACATAACAATGTTTGTTTTCTTTCAACTCAAGAAACTTGAAGGCAATTTTGCTATGAGAACACTAGAAAAGAGTTATTACTAGCTTATAACCCCCAAACCATTTATCTCTTTTAGTTTTACTCTATTTTCTGTTTTATCATACTGCCTCATCTAGCAATGTGTATGTATCCATCTGTGTCTAAATCTATACCTGTCATATAGATACTAGTTTGTATCTGTTATGGTTTAAATATAGATGTCCCCCAAAAGTCCTTGTGTGGTTAGACTTGGGCTTTTGAAAGGTGATTGAATTATGGAGACTCCAGCTGTTAGGAGGTGGGGACCAGTGCAGAAGCCAGGTGGCTGGGGTCTCACCTGGAAGGACAGACCTCCCATCTCTTCTGCTGCCATTTCTCTCTGCTTCCTGACTGCTTTAAGATGGGCAGCTTTCCTTTTATGCTGTTTTCTGCCATGCCACTTTCTGCCTTTAAACTTACTATACATAAACTGAAACTTCTCAAAATGTGAGCCAAAATAAACCTGTCTCCCTTTAAGTTATGGGTGTCAGGCATTCTGATCCAGCAACATGGAAAGTAACCAAGACAGTGCCTATGAAGATATAGGTATAGAAGCTTATGTGCATACATATTATATTTTTTTCATTTTTGTAACTATTTTATTTGTGAATATTTATACCTCTGACATTTATATCTATTATGTCCTATTCTGAACATCTGACAACTCTTGTAGAATGAGACTCACAGTGATGAACACAAGCACTGGAGGAACAGAGCCAATTCACAGGGGGCACAGGATCCCAATTCGTTCAGTTTCCTGCTCTTAGTCTAAGATTTTAGTTGGATATTTTGATGGGAATTGGCCAACAAAATATCATTTGAGTCCCAGTTTTCTACCTCTCCTTAAAACCATACTCCCATGAATTATTTGGTAAGTATTAGAAACATACTGGAAGATATAATTTCAGTATGATTTATTTATGAGACCAAATTTAACATAAAGTATCAAAATTCATTATCTACATTGCTTTGATTTTTTTTTGTCTATTACTGAAACTAAGAAATGTGCAGTGGTTTGCTAAAAGGAATAGCAAAAGGCTTGTAACTTTGGCATTAATGACAGTGACTGGGATAAGAACAGCATCCCAAGGCCTTTCTAATAGAGAACACATAATACTAATTGATTAGGACAGGACCAAAACGTTAGTTCTTTTAAAAATACACCCAATATGATCACATTATAGACAGACTTAAGGCTGGAGAGTGTGCAGTGCCCACTGACACTTCTAACCAAACAAATGTGTTTCCATACAACAGACAATACCTCTAGTAAAGAGGTGAGACTGATGGTAACCACAGTGTAAACTGCAGAATGTATGAGGAGGACTTGAACTACGGAGTTTCCACAACCACACAGGCAAACACATCCTTTAAGAAGCAGAGAGGCAGTGCAAAGCTTCAGACTTGCAGAGATCATGAATTTTGATTTTGTATTTCAGAATTCTTGAAAGGTTTGTGAAAGAAAGATTTCAGAATCCACAATCAAAACCGATCTGTATGAGAGTTGTGGCATCTTCCACTTTAGGTCTTTCCCCAGAAGAAAAGGGCCCCAACTCAGCAGCCTAAATTGCACCGTGGGACCTTGTTCAGAGGCCCCTGTCCGGTCAGCGTCATTTGGCTTGGTCACATTTGACACTGAAGGCTGGGAACAGACTTACACGGATTTACTGAGCTAAAATCCCTTCTTTTTCAGATGCGATTGGACAGGATAACTTTGGTAGTCCTCTGGAACTATCTGGAGTCTGAAAATCTCTGCAAACTTGAGGAAAGACCTCCCCCGTGACAGAACTAATTGTGTTTTTCGAAGCCTCCAAACTCGCATTTGCCAGAATGCTGCTTGAATTTGTGTTGTGGTTTCTCGGACTGGACTGGCTTCTCACACTTGATGTACTTTCGGAGAGTTAGTCCAGGATACCGCAGGGAAGAGCGCCCTCTCCTGCCTGGCCAGACGTACTGCCGTGTGTACAGTCCCAGGATGCGTTCATTAAGGGCTGCTGGCAGCCAAAGTGGTTAACTTGATTGTGTGAAGTTCCCACTTTAGTTTGGCTAGATCTTTTCTATATTTACAATCCTTGATCTGTAAATACAAGTTTCATGTATAAACAAACACACAGTCAAACACCCATTATAGATTACATGTTTAAACAAAAAGTATAATTTGCACATCAACCGGAGAGTTTCTTTGGAAAAAGAACAGCTCTTTTCTATGAGTTTCTGGTATGAATAGAAATTTGTTTGATTGTGATTTACTTACACTTCCAGTTCCGACACTATTACAGAGAAAACTGTGGCATTTAATCAACATGCAAATGGTATGTTTATGTATGACTTAAAGTGAATTTTGATGGATGTGTGAATATCAAATACTAACATTTAAAGTTTGAGCCTTTCAGTGAAAATGAAACTACAGAAAGATCTGCCTTACCCATAAGGATAATGTTGAAATAAAGAATTTTAATTAATACTTGCCAGATTAATGCATTTCATTTGTTAATACACACTGACTTTATGATACTATATAAAATATGAATATTCAAAGCTCTGGAATATACTTTTTTCAAAACCTCATCTGTTACCTTTCTCAACATATTAATAAGTCCAATAGAGTCTTAAAACATATCTTAGAAATTAAAATTAGTATGTCTAGGTGGCCATTCTTAGAATTATTTTCTCTGTTCACAAATAGTCGAAATCGCACTATATTTTCTGAATCTCAAACACAAAGATCTTTGTACCTTTGTTAAGAATTTACAAGGTTCTGAATAAAAGAAAAGAATTACCATGAAAAACCATGAGATGAAAATACAAACACACTCATAGTTAAAGAAATTTTCAGTAATTTCACTGGTACTTTATTTAATTCTCATCACTCATTTGTAAATCAACATGAATTAATGTTTATCTTAACATTCACCATGTGTTTCACAAATGTTAGCTACTATTATGTACTGCACATTGTGCTGACTTCTTACATTCTTAATCACCTGTAAACTATGGGATTTCAAGAAAAAAAGTAAGAAAAACTGAAGCTAAGGAATTAAATAACTTGGTCAAACTCCTCTTCCAGGAAGTAGTGGATCTGCTTTCAATCCAGGTGTGGCTCTCAACGCTGTGAAAATAACTCATTGACTTATGTTATCTGCCGCAATTCCGTGCTAGTTTCTTAGTGTACTACAGGGGATTAATAAGGTGTTGAACTGAAGTAACAGATCCAGGGCGACTCTGACAATGCCTAAAAAATGAATCCAAAAGGAAAACTACTACTTTTTCTTGTGAGAGATAACAGAAAGCAGAGGGTAAATAGAAGATTAGTGAATTTAGACAGACCTGAGAAAAGACTGGTTTTTAGAAATAACAGAGCTTTAGTGATACAGTATAATGTAAAGAATGGGATCGACATGAGAACATTTAGATGTATAATAAATGTGTTTTATAAAAGGTGGTTATGAAATGAAGAAGAAAAGTGAAACAGCAATTGTAAAGAAAAGATCCAAATAAGGAAAAGAAGGGAACAAGTGAGGTGAAGGAACAGAAAGTAAAATGAATTTAGATTGTACCAAGGGACAGCCATTTTTATACCTGACACTCCACTTAATCTTCATATTTAGAGCTCCAAACATATAATATCTTAGAATATTTTTTCCTCATTTTTATAGATGAAAGTATTAAACCATATTTTGGAGAACACTTAGCTTATATAGTTGGAGATCAAGATGGAAACCCACATCCTTTGATTCCCATGCTTTCTTATGTTTAAACTTAAGGAGGAGGGGATCTAAAAAAGAGATGTTTAAATTAGGAAATTAGTTTAGGAAATAGTACTGAAAATTAACAAATGGGATCATGAGCAAATTACTAAGTTTCTATGCTACAGAAGAAACAACTAACAGCATGAAAAGACAGTCTACAGAATGGGAACAGTTTTTTGCCAATTATTCCTCAGACAGAAGACTAATGTCTAAAAATAAAGAACTCGAACACAATTAGACCTCCCCAAGTAAAAGATTGTCATAATAAAAGATACTTCACAGAAAAAGGACAAATGACCAATAAATATGTGGTAATATGTTCAATATCTCTGGCCATTAAAGAAATGCAAATTAAAACAACACTGAAATTCCAACTTAACCCAAAAGGATTGTCACAAGAATGAAATAATATTAAGTGCTGACAAGACTGTGGGTAAAAAGAACCCTTCTACATTGTTGGTGGAAATGTCAACTAGTACAACCACTGCGGAAATCATGGAGATTACTCCAAAAACTAAAAATGCAAGTCCTATTTGAAGAACTATTCCCTTCTAGTTATCTTTCTGAAAGATTTAAAGACATCATACTACACTGATGCATGCATATTCATGTTTATAGCAGAATAATTCATAATAGCTGAATTTTGGAAGTGGCTTATGTCATCATCAAGAGATGAATGCATAAAGAAAAAGTGTTATTTAGACACAAAGGAATACTAATCTGCCACAAAGAAAGATAAATTTAAGTCATTTATAGGAAAATGAATGTACAGTGAGATCATAGTATTGGGTGAAGTGAATTAGATTCAATGACTTGAGTATCCCATAGTTTCACTTGTATGAAAAGCCCAAAATAAGAGTAAGATGGAAGATGGTAGGAAAAAGAAAGATGGAAATTTTGCAGAGGGCTGAGGGAAAACTGCTGGAGGGAGCAGGGAGGGAGAAGATGAGAAGGGGATGACAAAAAATTGAGATAAATTGTGTGGATCCACCAACTCCCCATGAGGAATATAATCATTGTGTACTGAAAACATGTACTGTTGAAAGGACAAAAGCTGAAAAAAATAAGTCAAAGGCAGGAAAATAAAATAAAACGATGGGGAAAGCAAAAGAAATTTCAAAGAAAATTCTTAGTGTTAAGAAATTCACTATATAATGAAAGCAGATTTACACAGCTGAGAGAATGATTAAATGTAGCGAGAAAAGAAACTATGGAGAATATAAAACAAGAGTAAAAAACCTGAAAGACAGAGTAAGATAAATATGCAATCATTTGAAGTTCTAGAAAGAATACCAGAGATATTAATTACTAAAGATTTTCTAGAGCTGGTAAGGAATATATTAATATTTAAATTCAGAAGTCTTTATGAATTGTAAATAGCACTCAAAAGCATTATAATAAAATGTGCAGGGGTGCCTAATGGCAGAGAGATAAGCTGTACTTTTCACCAGCAGTGGGCATGAAAAGCCCCTGCTTTCTCCATTTTATAGTATTCACTTTTGTAATTAAGAAGTCCTTGTGACAATGTTTCTATAAATTCTCCTTTCTCCTTGCCCCTACCATTGTTAATAGAAAGATCAATACCTACAGACTTAAACTTTTAATCTGGATCCAGGGAAGTCTTGAGAATCCAGAACAGCAAACACGGTAGATTCTCCAAGACAGAGGGAAGACACTCAACAGCCCCACCAGTGATGCTCTTCATAAGGCTCTCACTTCCTGAGTTGTTAATCACCAGTATTTATCAAAGTCCACAGCAGCATCACCTACTTGTGTGGATTTATCTAATCTCAGCACATAACTCATTGTTTTTCTCTGCTTTGGACTCAGAGAATCATCATTTCTCTGAGCCAAAAATGGAGCTCAGAAATCAAATAGGCAGAATAACCATTAGTCTCTTCATTGTGCACATAAATACATATAAACACAAAGATACACAGGCTCATACGCTTGCACACATTTCCAAAGAGCTATTAGTGTTAGAAAAAGGAAACCGCTGGAGCACACATGAGAACTGGAGTTCAAAGGCACCATGTGGCCTGAATTTAAAAGAGGCCTCATAACTAGAATTCTAATGGGTCATATACCTGGAGTTCAAAGGGGCCGTGTACCTGTGAATCCCTGGATGTCTTCTGAGGCAGAGAGCTGTCAAGGATGTGGCTACAAAGCAAGAGCAGCCACTATGCTAATGAGTTTCCCCATGGGAGACCCGGCAAGCTGTAGGAAACGTCACTGAAACAAACTTTCCTCTGCTTGTTTCTATGAGTAATACTTACAGGACCATTTATTATGATAACATTTAGTCTATACAAACCTCTCCCCCTTCCCTCTGTTATCACCTGACCTATGTAATTCCCTCTCATCCACTGAAGCCATCAGTATCTAACATAATTTTCATCTCTGCCTCCATTCCTATTTTACATTTTTAAAAGCGTGGAGGTCAATCCAGTGCTTCACCTTCTGCCTCTGTCTGTCTCTCTCCAGAGCTCCTCATCTCCATCAGCTCCAGGAGTGGCTCCTCCATGCAATAGCTTGGGATTTGTCATTACCTGACCCTTCTCCACCTCTGCAGTCTTAACTTCAGACATCCATTCTTTGTGCACAAATTCTTATTCTTCTAGCTTTCTCCCTATGTTACTTCCATTAAACATTAATTCTTACTTGAGAGTGATCTCAGTTCTCTTGAATATATTGCTATGAGCCCTTTTTGGTATTCACTTCCTTTATACCTCTAGCCCAGTCCCAAAGGAAGGAGCTTATATTCTAAATTTTATAATTCTACCTCTTAAATATTTCAGAAGCTATGCTCTTGTCTCTACCCTTATTTCCCCACCTCCATTCTTTCACATGGATTGCTTCAAAAATGTCCTCACTGGTCTTACTGACTCCATGCTTCCAAACACATTACATTCTCTTCATTGCAATCAGAATGAACGCTGTATAATGCAAATCTGACCAAGCCATTCTTTTAAAAATGCTTCAATGACTTTTAGTTGCTTTTTATATAAACTACAAGTTCATAAGTATCATATATATATTTTCTGTGACCAGCAATCTATTTTTCTCACAAGCCTCTCTCAACATTCTCATACCACTTGACTCCATATCTCAAAGGGGCTGAGTTACTTTGGGTTTATTAAAATTTTCATGTCCTCCCTCCCCTCCACATGTTGGATCCTCTTCCTGAAACCTTTGTATGTCAGTCTTCCTTTTTCTTCCTTTACCAATCATTTGTCATAATTCAGTTTTGAGGTCACATCTTTCAGAAAACTTGCCCTAAATTCCTATGTCCGAATTATGTCTAATATGCTTGCATTTCATGGTCTTAACACAATATCTCATAACTGTCTCTCTAACTGTGTGCAACCTTCCTTCAAATGACCTATGCAAGGACAGTCTATCACCAAGCCTGAAACACTGAAGGGGTGGAAAAGAAATCTCCACTCAGAGAGTGTAATGCAGAGAAATTAGGCTTAACCTTACATCAGGGACTAATTAAGAAACTGGAGTATTGGTATCAGATTATATACTTGGAGAATATGGAGCTTCATCCAATATGGAAGGTTACTGGGTAATCATGAATGTTTCTAAAATTATTATAGTTTTTTCTTCAGATTAAACTGACCATATGCATTTATAAACTGTATTAACCTATGCATTTTATACATGCTGAGATTTGCACATCTAATCTCCACATTCACAACTTTAAATTGTTTTCCTGATTTCAAATCAGTGCATCTTTTTAATAGTTTCCTTTTGCTTTTTGCCTCAACATAATGGAAGATGACTTTTTGTGACACAAGAAACACTTTTATATCAAGTCTCCCATGACTTGCTTGATAATGTATTGCAAGTCTCATTGGACTCCCAGAATTTTTGACAGATTTTCCACCTTTCACACAGCAGTGGCTTTTACAGTATCTGTCACTGACTACTCTTTAAAACCTCAGTGCCAAACTTGCTCAGCCCATAAATGTGTGAGTTGCCAGAGAACACTGAGATTCCCCTGCAATCTACTTTTCTCATACAAATGCAATGTCACAGTATGATCATTCTGGCTCCATCAAGTGCCTATAAAAAGCAGACAAACTGAGGGGAAAGTTGGTGAGAGGCATGTAACAATAAAAGAAATAGCAAACTATTAAATTCTCCAAGTTTTTCATAACTGCTGTCATTTTGCTAATGGCAGATCATTTGGCCATATCCAGCTTCGTCCAGCTGAGCCGTGGGTGTTCCAGCTACTCTTACAGCTGACTGATGGGTCTGGGTGAAGGCGTCTCATGAGGCATTTGCTAAAGTGAACTGTGTAACATGGGAACACTGGTGAGGCTCATCTGTGTCAGAGTTTCAAACATGGTGACAATCACAATAACAGGATTGTGTTAAAAGTATAAATTGCTGATTCCCATTCTCAATATTCAAGTTCATTTATTTCTATTTCCTTTGCTTCACATTTTTGTTTTACTAGGCTAAAAATTTATACACAATGAAGTACATGTATCTCTTTTCTTGCCCCTTTTGGCATTTCAATTCAAGTCTTTAGTTTTTGACTAATAATTGACTAATGATTATTAATTTTTGACTAATAATTTGGTTTTTGACTAAATAATTTGTAGGTAATTACTACATGCATTTTACAGTTTATCACAGTGTAGTATTTGCCCATTGGACCTTAATACCATGATTCTATTCACTGTGCTATTATCACATATCTCAAATTTAAATGCATTTGTTGACAATACAACCCTATAACATTTGCATTAAAATGTAGCTGTCTTTCAGAGAAAGTAAAAAGAAACATATTATTTTAGGTCCATCCACATATTTATCTTTTCTTTATGCCCTTGAATCCTTCCTGGATATCTGAGTTCCCCACATATCAGGATTCTGAAGTTTAAAAAAATCCTTCTGTGTTCCTCTTGGCACAGGTTTTCTGATAACAAATTAACAACCTTTGTTATTTGAAAAGTTATTTTGTCTTCCTTTTTGAAAAGATGCTCTTTCTGGACATAGAATTATGAGTTGAGGAAACTTTCAGAGCTGTAAAAATTTGTTTCCTTGCCCCTCTGCCCTCCACTATATTTGGTGAGCAATAAACTACCTTTGAGTCATTGTTTCACTATATATAACCGCATATCACATCCTTCACCCAACACATACGTACTTTCTGAGTTTTAATTTTTGACATTCTTGGTTATCAAAAATTTGATTATGATATGTATAATTCCGGTTTTCTATGCATTAATTCAACTAAAAAATCCTCTGAGACTTTTGAATGTGAAATATGATTGTTTTGCCAATTTTAAGAACTTAAACTATTATATTATTAGCTTATATTTCTCAAATTTAGAAAAAATGGGAGAAACTCTTCTTGTCAGCTGAGATTCCACATATTAGCCTTGTGGGTATGACTCTACATGTCTCTGAATGTTCTATGTCTTCAATTTTTTCTATATTCTTCAAATTGGATAACATTTTTTATCTGCCTTCAAGTTCAACTTCTGTTGTCTCTGATATACTGTTAACACCATCATGTGACATTTTTATTTAAGATATTTTAATTTTTAGCTCAAGAGTTTGTATTTTTTTCTTTGATTTTTTGAGACAAGATCTCATTATGTAGTCCAGTCTGGCTTTGAACTCACTATGAAGCCGAAGCTAGCTTTGAACTCATAGCAATCTTTTTGCCTCAGCCTCTGGAATGAATAGACATGTGCCACCATGCCCAGCTTGAATTTTTATTATTTTCTTTTTATATTTTGCATTTCTGTGCCTAGACTTTCTACACATTCATCCAATCTGATGTTCTTTTCTTCTGGCCCTTAGTGTTATGATTTGTGTTTGGCTGCCCCCCCACCAAGCCTCATGCGGTCAAGGAGATGGCTGAATCCAGCCTTTGTGATTGGTTCATTGTCTAGTGCTGGGCTTGGTGCTGTGAGTTCTGCATCTGCCCACAGGTGGGGAGCTGGCATACAGCATAAGGCAAGAAAGGAGGCCTGCTTTTCACTCTCTTGCTGCTTGCAGCCAACTTGAATAGTTGCCCCTCAGCCATGCCACCCTGCCTTGAAGCCAACTGAATACGAGTGGACACCTCCAAAACCCGTAAGCTAAATAAACCTTTCCTTTCTTCATTTTGGGTGTTGAGTGTTTTGTCTTAGCAATGATAGAAAAGTAACCAAAACAGGACAATAGTCCATGTGCAAACCAAAATACTCATTATTTGAAAAATGTTAAGAGGCTTCACCGATAAACATATCAGCATGCTATCTATTAAGAACAAGAATATTTCCTTCCTTCACACAATATTATTACCTGAGACAAGAAACTAATGTTGAAATACTAATGTATAGTTAATTTTCAAATTTCCCACATTATCCTCAAGTGTGGCCCTTTTAGGAGTTCTGTTTCTTATAGAACATTCCCTCCTCATTTTATGACTTATACCCATGCTACTTCCTTTTTAATTGGTAGTGTCACTCTTGTCTTTGTCAAGGCTCCTTCAAAACCAAGACTAGAGAAAAGGATTTGCATGCCAGTGATTTATTTCTTCGTTCTTTCCTTTTCCTTTGGGGGATTACAGATTGAATCCATGGCCTCCTGTGCTGCACTACTGAGCTGCATCCTTAGTGCTTTTTGAAATTTCTAAGTTTCTTTAGAAATATTTTTAAACAAGTTCTCATTAAATGGACCCTGCTGGCCTTGCACCCACCATCCTGCTGCTTCAGTCTCCTGCATAGGAGGCACCGGGACTGCAGATGACCTCACTTCATCGCTGCTTCAGTTCCTGTTCTCAGTGATGCTGGTCCACAGCTTGCTGGTTTGATTCCTTGCTTTCCTTGGTGACACCTTTGTCTGGCTTTGGTGTCACAGTGATATGGATATCATCAAGTTCAGAAATGTTTAATTCCTGAGTTTCTCAAATCATTTTTGAAGAATTGCTATTAGTTTTCTTCAATCTTTAGTGCAATTTACAAGTAAAGCCATCTTAATTGGGACTTTCGTTTTGGAAAAATTTCAAACTAAGTTCAATTTTTATGAATTTTCTGAGTGATACTCAGATTTTATAATTCTTGAGTCAATTTGGTAATCTGTACTCTCTACACTAATTTTCTTTTTTTACTTAAATTAAAAAAATATTGAAAAAAATTATTTGTGACATTCCCTTATGTGATGTTTAACTTTGAGTGCCAACTTGGCTGGGTAAATTCTATAACAGACACTCAGGTATCTGATAAATACTATTTCTGAGTATATGTCTCAGGGTGGGTTCTGAAAATACAAACAATGAAAAAGAACTTATATACTAAGTTTGTATATATAGAAAAAAATGTTCCCAAGTCAATAATGAAAAATATACATTAAGAAACTACCAAATGATGCGCAACTAAATCCAACAGAAGGCTAAGCAAGGAAATAATATTCAAGTAGAAATTAAGAAAGTGTAACAGGGAAAGTGACATAAAGAAAACCAGCTGAATCAACGCTGCCTTTTGGAATGCTCAACAAATTGAAAAACCTTTAAACAGATGAAGAAAAAGAAAGAGAAAAAGGACATCATTATTCAAAACAAAAGTCAAAGAAGTGTTACCACCAAACCTACATAAATCCAAACAATTATAAGGAAGCTAATAGTATGACTTCCATTTCACATCCAAAGGCTTGAGAACTAGAGGGTGGTCAGGAGAGGACTTGTGGGATAAGCCTGGAGTCCACAGGTCTGAGAACAGGCAGTGCTGATATATATTAATATACACAGTCACATAACTTGATCCTAGTTGAATAACCATTTAGTATAAGAATTATAAGAGAAGGTCTACTTCTGGAAGATTATAAATAATAATTCCTTTCTCCTTAATCAGCGTACACACTGAATATCTATAAAAATAAGCTAACCTGATGACACACTGTAAGTGTTCAATATGTACTCAGTTAAAACAAATCTGAGTTGAAATGAGCAATCTCTAAAATCTTGTGCCTTTTAAATATGTAATCTACAGCTTCCTTTAAGGCTTTTTGGAATTGTCTTTAGATTTACACAGTCACCAAGGTTGTCAGAGAAACTTGTAATGTGAGACTCCAAACTCTAAAGCTCTTGCCTTACCCAGGAGACATTCTTAACTACTTTAGGCAGAAAATTCTGCATCTTGGTAACTCCAATCAAAATACTACAATTCTCTACTTGAATTCTTACTTTTCCTCACTATACAAATTAAAATCCAAAGTAGAATAAATGCAGTTCCTTTATGTGCAGAGTCAAATTCTGAGTTCAAGTACTTTCCAGTACTTTCACTGCTTTCTTTCATATTTTATTGTTAACTGAATGAGGTGAGAGAGGAATGTTAACGGACCATGTATCAGACAGTGGTTCACTAGAAAACAGATATAGCTCAAGATACTTGAATGTATAAGAACTCTTAATACTGGCTTACAATGATCATCTACAGAGTCGGATGAGGAAGCATACAGAGGGCATTTATGCACTGGAGGGTGAAGGATTCAGTCCAAGGTCTGGACTTCACCACGATGTCCATGCAAGTCCTTTTAGGAGAAGAATGGATCTGCAATGGAAAGCTGAAGAGTTTACCCTGGAAGGCTGAAAGATCTGAGGCAGAAACAGAAGAGTCTGTGCCAGAAGCCAAGAGATGAGATTTAAGGTAAAGGTGGGAGACTGGAGCTTCTCCAAAGCACAGAAGCAGATTCAAGCAGATTTCTCCTTCATCATTTTCCCTTTATACCCTTCAGGCAATGAGCTGCCCTAGGTGGGTCCTCTACACCCTACAGTGTAGAATTTCTGAGCTGACTTAAATTTCTAAACTTCTCAAATTGACACAATCAAATCAACCATTACAGACCATAAACAATCCTGCAATTATCAGACCCAGAACATCTGTTTGTATGTCTAGCCGACTGGCTGATTTTTAAATTAAGCCCCTTTGTACTTTATTCATCAAACAACTATTCATCTGTGGAACAAGTTCAAAGTACTGGACACTCTTCAAAACCACCAACAATGCAACAGTGGCTAAAACATAAGTTTTATGTTTAGCCACATCTTCAGGGAACTTAATTTTAGTAAAATAAGGAAATATATATAAATATATGTATATAATTTATATTTATATATTATATATTAAATATATTATTGATAAGTTCCATGGAAAATTTAGAAAAAAGTGTGACAGGGAAAACATTTGGACATGGTCATTAGAAGAAGCCTCTAAAGATTTTTGTCATGTAAACAGAGACCTCAGTGGGAAGAACCATCATGGGGATATTTGAAGAAAGAGTGCTTTAGGCAGAAGACACACAGTAAACTCCAAAACCTTCAAAAGTCATTTGGTAGCGTGTTCTAGAAATAACACTGTTGGTGTTTCTGGGGAGGAAAAATACACGGTACGTAAAGAAGCCATTGCACATAGAGTTTTGCAAGGGGTGTGCATTATGATGGGTGTGATGAAACACACCTCTGAGTGAGGGTGTGTATGATCTTGTTCATCCTGAGAAGCAATTGCCTTGGCTCAGACTTGAAGACTAGATAGTAGAGGGCTGTGATGATTTTCCGCTAATCCCTCATGAATACATTTGGAATATGTTACTGCAGAGGCAGCTACAAGATGTTATCTTGTTGCACTGATGTTTACATTGATGTTTCGAAGTACAGTCAAAACAGCAGCATCTGCATCCACTGAAGAATTAGTCTCAGGCTTCAACTCAGAACTACCTGACCACAACTCTTTTTATGTCATGGTGAAATTTCTGTTTCCAGCTAATACCTTACTGCTCGCTCATGGCCGTGTCCATCAGAACAGGTTCTCAGGAACCTTTGTTCTGCTGATGCCATCCTCCACTCCTAATTCTTTCATCATTGCAATTCCATAGAGACACAGTAGTGTAAGTATTCAACAGAGGTTATCACAAGTTCACTTTCTCCGTGAGTTTGAGATTACCTTTCAGAAAACAGTCACAGAAGTTTTGTATGTATGTATGCAGTGGAGAGCAGATCCGTCTCACTATTAGTACTGTATGGTTCTTTCCCATCCCTCTTCTTGCAAAGCCTCCCTCCCCCGCCATCCTACCTCCTTAGATCCATGTGCAAATCAAAAACAACTGTTGGCAATTTTTTACTTTACAAGCTGTTTTGACATTGGTCATTCATAAACTTGAAAGAAAATATATCAACAGAAAGAAATAGTACAGTATCTGATTTTAAGATGTATTTAAAAATGAATAGTAATATAACTTACAGAGATAGTAAATTGAAGACATTTATTTTTAAGAAATAAGTCTTCTCCCTTGATCACCAACATTAAAATTGCTACTGATTTCCAGTAAGTGTAATAAGACATTAACTTGCAGGATTTCTTAGTAAAGATCAATAACAATAAGTAACAAATAACTATTACTTGAAAATAAAAATTAGTGTTCAATGACTGTAGTGAATGTTTGGAAAAAATATTTTAGATAACATATTTCTTAAAAAGTTGCCAACAGTTGATAATGTGCTCATGTAGTTGTCTATTTCTCTCCTTCCTTCAAAATCTTTAAAAACTAAAAATCATTCCAATAAAAGTAGAAATATAAATAAGGGAACAAAAACATATCATTTAAATCATTTAAGAGCTACTCTTTAATATTACACCATAATTTATAGATATTTTATTCTGAGTAACTGATTTGTAAAAATTATAAAATGTACAAATAGTAGCAAGCTGATTTTCTGAAATACTGTGTAGTAAAATCAATCATACAACCATCTTTTTATTCTGTAACTGCATTTCAACAGAGCAGCTTAAAGATCCGCAGTTGAACTCACCTAATCACCTCATATTCTCAAGTGCTCACTCCTGATGGCCCGCACTGGTTTACACATGCGCCAAGACTGCCCTCTCTCCAACTTTCAAGCCAGTTGGTTCTTGCCCTTTCTGGGATTAGCACTTTCCTCTGACTTACCTAGTGCACGGTGCTCACTCCCATGGCTCCATCTTACTAAACCAATACGTATTGAGTGTGTATTATGCACTACTATCGTGAGGACAGGCAGGGATTATGATATATAAGATATTATTATGCATTTCCTGTCTTTGAAGGAATTTATTGGAAGATACTCATCCATCAAAAGTGACTGTCACCAAGTATACCAAGTAGCATGTACACAGTGCTGTTAAGAGAGAGAGGTGCTGAGTCTACTTTCATGGGCATGTGGTCATGGAAAATGACAAAGAAAGTGACACGTGCAATAATCTTTGAATGGTGAGCAATCATTTGGTAAGAGACAGTGCAGTAGAAATGAGAGGCAGAGAGTATAGCATGGCGGGTAAGATATGGCATGTTGGAATTCGAGAGACTGATAATTCTAATGTACAGTGAGGGGTTGGAGTGACTGTCAAAAACTCAGAAACATCATGAGGCCAGATATTGGAGTTCCTTATACACTGTCTTAGGGAGACTAAGCTCAGAATCTTCCAGTGAAAAATTTTAAGTCTAGAAGGTATGATCTAGTTTGTGTTTTCATCTCCATGAGGAATTTCTTCAGTATTTCATGTTTTGTACTATTTGTTAGTTATACATTTTATGTATAACATGTGTTTATGCCTCCCCTCAAAAAATTACAGACATCTTAAATAAACGTTACAATCTTCTACATTCTGGAAGTATCCAATACTTAATTATAAGTCACTGTGAATATTTCTTGGAGATTGGGTAATAGAGTCCAGTACTTGCTTAAGCATCATATCTTTCTGTACTGGAAATTGTTTTATTTCTTAAAAGGCTTAATAACAAAGAATGTTGCTTGATTACAAGCAACATTGTGCTATGAATGCTATGTGCTATGAATTTCTATGTGGTTTATGTGCAGAAAGTGGAAGGAATTCAAACAGAAAATATTTCAGGCCAACTCACAAAATGTTTTTATGTAAGTGATATCTACACCAAATCCTTTCCTAGACAGTAGCCTTAATACAGCAGGTCTGTATTTATTATGTTCTTGTTAGTATAACTATTGTGCATACTATTTAGATTCATTTGAGTATTATACATTTGTTATCATATAGCCATGAAGCAACTACAATTTACTGCCCATTTTCCTTTGATTTATATTTCACTTCTCAAGTTCCTAACTTTTAGTATTATTAAATTGCTCTCCACAGTTTCACTTTAATTAGTGCAATAGTTCTAAAAGCCTAGCATAAGAAAAACTATGCATAAAAGAGCAACTATATAGATAAGTAATAAATAAATAATCTTAATTGTCTTTTGTACAACCTTATAATCCCAAAGAATGAATTCCCCATGGCTGTCACAAAAGTTCACAGGGGCATGGCAACACACGCTTTCTGCCAAAAATTAGACATGAAAAATATGTAATCTTCTGTATGGCCTGGTTTGTTTAAGAGCATGTAATAGTGGGTCAGTGAGACAATTGTCATTGATTTAAACCTCTGAAGGCTCTGACATCATTACAGCATGTGATGATCTTTATGTCTCACAGGAAAATGACAGTAAGAGCACAGAACAGAAATGACGAGATTAAATAGAATGAACAGTTCCATGCAAACCCATCACTGTTTCCAGAAACAACCTGAACTGCATGCTCTCATGGTCTTGCCTTTGTTCTTCTCATCTCTGTTAGACAGTCAGGGTATGCCGTTGCACTATATATTTCCAAGCTCCAAATTCCATCAGTTGTTAAACAGCATAGGAGAAAAGGAGAAACCAAGCTACCATAACTTCTGCATTTGGCAATAGTTACCATCTCTTTAGAAAAACTCACTTAGAGCCACGCTTGGTGGCACACGCCTATAATCCCAACACTCAAGAGGTTGAGCCAGGAGGATTGTTGCAAGTTTGAGACCAGCCTGGGCTACAAAGTGAGTTCAAGACCAGCCTAAATTACACAGTGAGACTTGGTCTCAAAAAGACCAAAAAAAAAAAAAAAATCACTGGGCTCCAAATTTCATGCAGAGGTCCAGTGTCATGGTTACCTTTGCTGCTCCTCTGTCGTTTATTCTGTCTAAATGTGGTGTGAGCTTTTTGTTTTGTCAATTTTTGGATAGCCTCATCGTCCTACTTTTATTAGCTTCTGAACTTTTCCCATTACCCCCAAATCCAATTCATATATTAAATTCCTCATTTTGGTACTCTTTTTTGTTCTGGATCCCAAAAAGTAACACCTTGCTAATAGAGCATCTGTAACACTGTTGCTTAAGTTCAATGTACTTTGGTCACACTGATTTCTATAACTAGACATATACAAGATTTTTATAAGAAAGAAAATTGTAAAGTCAGAAATATTGTAGTTCAGAGATGGAATAGATCCAAAGCAAAAAGCAGATGTTCTACAGATTCAATCAGCTCAAACAAACATTTTAGATCTATGGCCACATGCATTCACCTTATCATTAAAAAAGATTTAAATTACAATAAAGCATAATAGTTTTCTTAAGATAACTTGCATGATCCAGAAGTCTGAATGCAATTCTTGAATGTTAAGCAGATGGTTAGTTTATAAGTAATTAAGTACAAAATATCTCCAGAAACGAACCATAGTTTTTTCAGTGAATTGGCAATGGAATAATGAAGCCTGAAATAATTGCACAAACTGCATTCCAGTTTAAAGAAGAATGGGACCATTATATATAATACATTTAGCCCTCTCCTTCCTAAAATATATCCTGTTTGCCTAGATGGATTATATGTAGTGTTAGCACTTACATTGCTTTTTGCAATCTATCCCATAATGCTTTTTAGAGAGGGATGCTAAAGTAAGCATTTACTACTACATGATTCAATAAATAAAGTAACATGAAGCATTAGTTTTTAATGTTTGGCACACAATAGTAAAAACCCACAATTTAAAGGAGGAGAGGTTTAGTTGGGCTGGCAGTATTAGAGGTTTTTCAGTCCATGGCTGGCTGACTCCAAGGCAGGAACATCACGGTGGAAGAACATAGTGGAGCAAAGTGGTTTAATTTGTGGTGTTTGGAATGTAAAGCAGGGAACAGTGCCAAAGAGTAAGGGGTGAGGAAGCAGATGGAAACCCCAAGGCCACACCACTTTAACCCACTCAGACACAACCAGAAATGGCTCCACCAGTCTCCTACAGGCAGATCCCAAAGCCAATCAGACACTCTGTCCTAACCACTATATCCCACTCTTTGTCAGCTTCATACCAAACATATCACTTGAAACCATAACAAAGCATTTAAATAAAATCATGGAAGAACTATGTGTTTCTGAGAGGCCTAAGAATGATATAAGTATGATAATATAATGATGAATTATGAAATATATTATTGATAACTGACTTGTAACTACAAAATGATTTTGTTTGACAAAAAGTAAAATATTCATGCAGAATAAAAATGGCAAATGACATAAATCAAAGAGAGGATGAAATGAGGAGGTTCCATTCATGACCACAGAAATGCTTTAGTAGGAAAATGGGAAAGTATTGTAACACTGTCAATACATTTAAAAAGAATTTCAACCTCATAACAAATCAAAGGTAAATAAAAATGAGCTTATAACTCATGAAAGTTTTCATCATTAAATACTTTAATATAACTGACATTACTTGAGTATTAGCATTTCTATTTTCTAGTTATACAAAACCAACATTAACATTTCTGAGCATCTGTTTCTCATTTTATTAATCCATCTAGTCAGATCCAAACTCCATCTACTGTGTACATCAACATTTAATCTATAATAAACTCTTTTTTATGCACTTAATGGATTAAATCAGTTCATATATGTAAAGTATGTAGTATGGTCTGGAACAATTAAACATTCAATTAATGGAAGATAACAAAAAGGTTTACAGTTTTAAATTGATTCAGAATAGACAGCTACAAATAAAAGACAACAAAAATAAAGATTTAATCCAAGAGGGGTTTATGTTTCATACAGAACAAAGAGCTCAGTGATGGGAGAGGAAGTTAGTTCAGCTTTTTAAAACCCTTAGTAATAAGATTTTCCACTAGCTTCACGGTGAAGTTCTCTGTATCCATACCTATTGCTTTCTGATGATAAACTGATTCTGCAACTATCAATAATCTGCATTCCAGGAGGGAAAAAGAGGAAGGAACAAAAGTCATGAAATTTTGAGCTAGGTGCCAGCCCAGCCTCTTTTTTTCCTCAGGAAACCAAATCTCTTACACAGTGGTTTCAGCATTACAGCTTGTCTTGGTTGCTTTTTTCTTGTTCTTGAGACAAAACATCTGATGCCCCAAATGATGCAAGAAAAAGTTTCTTTAACTTACAAGTTTTTGGAGGTTTCAGTTCATACTCAGCTGGTTCCAAGGCAAGGTGGCATGGCTGAGGAGTAGCTGTTCATGGTAGCCGCAAACAACATGAATCAACAGGGCAAAAGAGGGAGGGCACACCTCTTTCCCTCCCCTATATTGTATGCTGGCTCCACCCTGGGTAGGTGCAGCACTCACATCGCCAATCCCAGTGCTAGACAACAAACGAATCAAAAAACGCTATTCAGCAGCGTCCATGACTGCATGAGGCTAGGGGGACCACCTAGGCACAAACCACAACACAGATCATCACAACTGAATTATCACTAAGAGAAGGGAATTGTGGGTGGTCTTGGGGTCAGCCATCTTAAAGTGTTCCCAAGAAATAGTAACAATGAGACCAAATTTAAGAGATCTAGCTATGGCTTTGACATTTACATTCTTACTGAAACTTATTGATTTTTAACAAGAAAAGCTAATTGTTAATGAAATAAAACTGATACACTCTACTACTCACCATTCTCCTACCTCCTCACGTTCACCTATAGAAGAGGGAGAATGAAGGAAATATGTTACTAGCATAATAGCATTGTATAACTCATGTTGGCACTTGAACTCCATAAATTTTAGTGTCTGTATTGCCTTTAGTGTCTTACTGTGTGTGTGTGTGTGTGTGTGTGTGTTTAATAAGAAAATAAGAACCTATTACATTGTACCATGTATATGCATCTTTCTTCTCCTTATAAAATTCTTTGACAAAAAAGTAAAATAAATTGTACATTATCAACTGATTTCTTTAATAAAGGTTTCTTCTTTTACAAATACTCATATAAAGGACGAAAATTTCACAATTAAACACTGAAAAAGAATTGGAAAAGATTATAGGATTCAGTTTCTCACTGAATATTAAATTGATTTGTTTAAATCAGATAACTTCTCTTGTTTAAGCAAAGGTCATGACAGTAAAAAAAAAATGACATACTGGAGATAACCAGAGATTGAAAGCAAACAGTGAGGGACAGGAAAGATTTTTCCACAAATGTCATCTGCAAGATAAAGCAAACAAAAAAAAAAAAACTCCTCAAAACACAGAAAAGAAGCATCAAACTAGAATATTTCAGGCTTTGCTTATAATAAAATATGTATCAGAGAAGCCAATCCTCTTGAAACAAATTTTTTTCTCATAGTACACATTCACAAAATATTTATTTTGATGAAATGGCTACTATGGAAGAAAAGCAAAGTTTGCCATTTGAGAAAAAATTATAGATGATCATTGCTATTGTGGAACAAATTTAAAGGCCAAATTGTTAATAATGAGGCTTAGTTGTAGATCTGAGGAACAAATGGCGTTCAAAATAGCATTCTTTGGCAGTTACAGTTAAATGAAGACACCAAGATTGTAGTGTATAATACATCTATAATCTTTGTTAGATCTCAGAGTCAAAATGACCCCATGAGGCATGATGACATTTTAAGGTTTCATATTATGCATCTTCATTATGCCACAGAGCTGTATATCTCCAGAACAAGCTACATAGCATAGTTGGTTGCCAGAGACTAAGGCCCAGTGATGTCAGAAGGAAAACTTTCCTTAAAGACTCTCACACTTTGTGCTGAGACCTGATTCAGATTAGAACTGTTTCTTTGTAAATGTGTTTCCTAAGTTTCTTACATGATTAAGGCCCCAGTGGAAACACTGACCATCTGAAAAGGAGGAAGACGTTTTCAATTTCAAAGTAACCAATAAGAAAAATGTCCCTAAGAATATAGTATTTTGTAAATAAAAGATGATAATCATGGTGATTACCTGAATCCCTGGAGTAAGTCTTTATAAATAAAAGATATCCAGACTCCCACTTGATGTGCTTTCATCTGGCACTTCTCACCTGTAAACTAAGCTGAGATTTTTTCCCTTTAATTCCAAATTACACAAATTCCACAGTTTTCCAATCACAAGAGCACATAAAACACAAGCTCTGAACCATAATGTGACTTTATTTATTTATTTATTTATTTAGAGACAGAGTTTCTCTATGTAGTTCAGGTTGGTCTTGAACTTGTGGCTATTCTCCTGCCTCAGTCTCCCCAGTGCTGAGATTATAGGTGTGCACTGTTACGTTAGGCAATGTACCTCTCTTAAAGGCCAGCAGTCTATATTTTCTCTGGGTGTGTACACTTCTAATTCTTTCTAATACACCTTTTTAAATGCATCTTACTGATACATCCTGAAATTCTTTTCTGTGACATAGTCAGGAAGCTTACAATCTACTCTGTGGAGGTGGTGAGCAGTGGTTCCTCTTTGGGAAATGCCCTTGGACCCCATACGATTAACATT
>PVJX010018891.1:0-35753 GCA_004027295.1 Dolichotis patagonum
GTTGTTTATTTGTGTTCATTCTGTCTTCCTGATGTGGGAACTCAATGCAATAAATTTTCCTCTGAGGACTGCTTTCATTGCATCCCACAAAATCCGGTAAGTTGTGTCTGTATTTTCATTTACTTGTAGCTATTTTTTAATTTCTTCTTTAATTTCCTCTTTGACCCACTGATTGCTCGAGTGTATTACTCAGTTTCCATGTGTTTGTAGGTTTTTTTGCAATTTCTTTTATCATTAATTTCTAGTTTCACAGCACTATGATCCAATAACATGCATGGGATAATTTCCATTCTTTTGCATTTACTTAAATATGTTCTGTGGGTTAGTATGTGGTCTATTTTAGAGAATGTCCCATGTACTGCTCAGAAGAAGGTATATTCTGATGTTGTTGGATGGATCACTCTGTATATATCTATCAAGTCCATGTGTTCACTGGCGTGATTCAATTCTGTTATGTCTTTGCTGATTTTCTGTCTAGTTGATCTGTTCCTTTGGGTAAATGGTGTGTTAAAGTCTCCTGTTATAATTGTATTATTGCTTATTTGATTTTTCATTTCTGTTAGTATTTGCTTTATATAGGTGGGTGCTCTGGAATTTGTGCATACACATTTAAGATTGTTATCTCTTCCTCTTGAAGTTTTCCCCTAACTAGTATGTAGTGACCTTCTTTATCTCTTTGGATCATTCTTGGTTTGAAATTCACATTGTTTGCAAACAAGAGTGCTACTCCTGCTTTTTTTTGGCTTCCTGTTGCATGAAGTATTGTTTTCCATCCCTTGACTTTCAGTCCATGAGTGTCCTTTTGGGTTAGATGGGTTTCTTGTACACAATATATGGTTGGATGTTGTTTCTTCATCCATTCTGCTTGTCTGCTTCTTTTGATTGGCGAGTTGAGGCCATTTACATTAATGGTTGTAACTGTTACATATTGGTTTATTGTTGACATGTTATCTTTCTTCTGTTGTGTTGTTAGTTTTCCATTCTGTTTAATTGTCTGCCTTGCTTGGTGGTTTTATGCCATATGTATCTAGAATGTCTTTCAGTATTCTTTGCAGGGTTGGTTTGGTTTTCATTAAGTTCTTCAGCTGTTCTTTTTCATGGAACTATCTTATTTCTCCATCCATTTTGAAGGACAGTTTTGCAGGGTATGTCAGTCTGGGTTGGAAGTGGTTTTCCTTTAGGATCTGAAATACTTCACTCCATGCTCTTCTTGATTTCATTGTTTGTGTTGAGAAGTCTGCCATGATTCTGATAAGTTTTCCTTTATAGTTGATCTCTCTTTTCTCTCTAGCAGTTTTTAGTATTCTATTCTTATGTTGGATTTCTGGGATGGTGATTATTATGTGTCTGTGTGTAGTTTTATTTTGGTTATGGATGTTTGGAGTTCTATATGCTTCACTTATCCAGATGTCTGTTTCTCCTCTCATGTTTGGGAAGTTTTCCGCTATTACATCTCTAAATATCCTCTTGATATAATTTGGGCTGTCCCCTTCTTTTTCATGCATCCCTATTAATCTTATGTTATTTTTCTTTGCATCATCTTGCAGGTATTGAAGTGTTATTTCCTGATTCTTTGTTATTTTTAAAAGATCTTGTCTTTCCTGCTCACTGGCTGCAATCTTATCTTCGAGGTCTGAAATTCTATTTTCACTTTCATTGAGGTGGTTTTTACAGCTTTCAATAGAATTTTTGATTTCCTGTACATCTCTTTTAATCTGCTTCATGCATTCTGTTTGTTTCTTATATTGTTCATGCAGGGATTCTATCTGTTTGCTTTGTTCCTCTAATTTTTTAGCTGTGTTTTCACTAGATGTGTTCACTATTTCTTTTACTATTTTTATCAATTTTTCTTTTACCTGGGCAAGTATTTCTGATTTGAACTTCTCCACAGGTTTCCCTATTTGCATATTTATTTCATTTGATATCATTTCAGACATTTCAGATGTATGGCTTCTTTTTTCTTCTATGTACATGGCTTCTAAGCTCTCTTGGGGAGGGCTAGAGCTTTGAGCCTGCCTTTTGGTCTTTCCTTTTGTCATTTTTCTGTATTATCTTGGTTTGAGCAGTGTTCCAATGCTCTCTCTGCATGTGTGGTGAATTACCTCTTGCACCCTCAGTTCCTGGAGGGGCAATGACTCCCCCACAGGCTCTTGGCTTTCTCACAGTGTCCTAACTCCCCTCTGTGGGCTCCTGGCTCCCTAAGTTGTAAGGCAAATGCTGGGTGTGGTCAACCCGGAGCCTGTGGAATCTCAGGCAGGCTAGGCCACTGTACTTTGTCCCAGGCAGGTCTCCAGGAGGTTCCCTGTGAGTGAAGGGTTGGCCTACAGGTCCCAAAGAGTCAGGCCAAAATGCTGGTTTCTATAAAGTTCCCAGTCCCAAACCAACCTGGCCAAGATGCCAGTCTCCGCAAAATTCCCAATCCAAACAACCCAGGCCTCTCTGCATGTCTGGGAGGGTCTGGTCCCAAAGAGTCAGGCTGTGATGCTGGTCTCTGTGAGATTTCCTGCGGGTGAAGGGCGGGGCTATGGGCCCAAACAGACCTGGCCCAGATGCCGGTCCCTGGGAAGTTCCTAGTTTGATCTTTTCAATCTTGTTAGTCTGAGCTGTCTGTTGTATGTGTCTGATGGTTCTTGTCTTGCTTACTTTTCTCTCTCGTTGTTGAGACAAATATCTGATACCCACATTTAGGGAAAGGAAGGTGTATTTATTACAGGTTAGAGGTTTTTGTAAATACTTAGATGGCTCCTAGCAGCAAAGTGGTGTGACAGGGGTGGCAACATCAGTTTATGGTGCCTGCAAATAGGAGAAGTGAACTGCAAAAGAGAAAGACATGCCTTTTTCCCACTCTTACACTGTATGCTGGTTCCACCCCTGGTGAGTGTGGCACTCACACCACCAATCTTAGTGCCAAACAATGAACCAATCACAAACACTAGATTCAGCTGCATCCATGATTGCATGACACCTGTGGGGGCTACAGACATAAACCATAACAGCCCTACTTTGTTGCTGACATTTGCCCAGTTGTTGGGTCCTACATTGTAGGGGAGGGGCTAGTCACCTGAATTCCTTCTATGAGGCCTGTTGAGTGAGTCCTGTATTCTTCCTAGACTCACTAGCCTAGGATTATTGATGTAAGCCAACCTTTAAATCCTATTGTTATTGCAGCTTCAGAATTTTCCCAGCTGCAAGATCTACCTCTATAGTATACACAACAGCCAAGACTCTACCATGGCCCTGGGGGTCAGGTGGGCCCTTTTAGATTCTTACAGTTGGAGAATGGCATTTTCAGTGTGTTTGCCAACCCACATGAGGTTATCTGTATGGAAGAAGGACTCACCTACACTCTTGCTGGCTTGCCAACTTCCTCTAGGTGGAGAGAGGGTTCACTGAGTCTCTTATTGCCTCACTGAGGTCCTCTAATTGAGGGGTAAACTCACTGCACTGATTCCAGCCTGCCAAAGTCCTCTCTATGGGGGGAAGGTTTACCAAAGCTTCTACCAGTGCACCAAGGTACTGCATGTGATAGAAGGGGTCTGTGGTGGTCTGTGGGCTGCTGAGGTCTTTTGGGTGCAGGGCTCCCCTCAGCTGCTGAGGTGGTCCAGGTGTGGGGGAAAAGTGTCTGACAATCCCCTGGGCTGCTGAGGTCTTTCAGGCACAGGGGAAACACATATAAGGTTTCCTCTGCTGATGAGGTTGTCCATGTGCAGGGGAAGCATGGCTGCCAATCCTGTTGGCTGCTGAGGTCTCTCAAGAAGATTTTTTTAATACAATTTTTTAATACAATGGAATACTACTCTGATGCAAAGAAGGATAAACTTGACACATTCCAGCTAAATGAGTGTACCTAGAGAACATACTCTTAAGTGAAATAAATCAGACACCATTGTTTCCCTAGCATGAGCGTCTGAAAGTCAAAATAGAACAAAATATATATAATAGTTATTGTGAAATAGGAAGAAAATGTTCACATGTGAAAGGAGAAAAAAAAGGAAGGAAAGGAAAAAAAGAAATGAGAAAAGAAAGAAAAAATAGATAAAGATTTTATAAATAAGAGGGGGAAAAGGGGGTTGAAGGGTTAGGGTAGGAGAATGGGAGAAAAATCAAGTTATACCACCATATATGCACAAATTCCCTATGATGAATATGATCATTATGTATATCTAAAATGCACCAATAAACTTAATTTAAAAAAGAAGCATACACTGGAACAAGAAAAAGAATGAAAAAGAATTGAGGCAACACAAGAATATTTTCAATTTTCATGACAGGAGACTTCTCGGTGCAAATCCTCTAGAGCAGGCAGCAGTTGCTGGAAAAAATTGTCAACCAGGAATGCTGGGTTCAGTAAGGTGGTCTTTTAGACATTTAGAGGAGAATTTAAAAAATATCCCAGACAAGCAAAACTTGATAGAGAAATATTTCCACCAGACAGACTCTACAAGTAATACTGCAGAGAGTTCTTCAAACAGAAACAAAACTAAGAAAATAACATGAGTTTAATAAAAACTCAGTAATTAGAATTATGCATGTAATTCAGAATGCACTAGTACTAGAAGCAAGACAAGTCAATTATTTGTACTTTTGGGATAAAAGCTAAAATTTAACCAATTAAAATAAGTGACATTAATACACTAACAGATGCAATATGGAAATCTGAAAATGAGATATCAAAATTGAACTTGTGCACTTATAATATTTGCTGATTAGTATATACTTTCTCATTTTTTGTTGTTTCTATTCCTAAAATCATGTTAAGTTTGCATGATTTCAAAATGAATCATTGTAACCAGAAGATATTTTATAAACCTAAAAACCACAAAGATGAGATCTGTAGAAGATACACCAAAGTATTAACCAAAGAATCAAAGCACTACCAGAAAAAATAATTTACCCACAATGAAAGAATATAAGAGGATAAGAAAAAAACAATACCAGTAAAGTTAGGAAAAATATCAAAATGTCAATAATAAGATCTGACATCTCAGTAGTTATTGAATCTTAAGTGGATTAAATTTTCCAATTAAATGGCCACTTTAAACAATTTTCTTTTTTCTTTCTTTCTTTTTCTTTCTTTCTTTCTTTCTTTCTTTCTTTCTTTCTTTCTTTCTCTCTCTCTCTCTCTCTCTCTCTCTCTCTCTCTCTCTCCCTCCCTCCCTCCCTTCCTTCCTTCCTTCCTTCCTTCCTTCCTTCCTTTTCATTTCTTCCTTTCTTTTCTCTCTTGCTTCCTTTCTCTTAGAGATAGCATTTCATTGAGTTCACTGCATTTGTCATGTTGTCCTCAAACTCACGGTGATTCTCTTCTTTCAGTCTCTCAAATTCAGGGACTACAATTGTACAATACCATGCATGCACCGGTCCAGTTCACTTCTAAGGAGACAGAAAAGGGAGGAATGGAAAGAAAATGTTCTATGCAAATGGAATCCAAAACAGAAAGAAAAGAAAAAACTTGAAAAGAAAAAAAGTAGTCATGAGTTTTCCAGATAGAATAGGCTTTAAATCAAAAGCTATATAAAGAGAGACATCAGTATGTAATAATAAAATAGTCAATTCAACAAAAGAAATTAAAAAATTCTAAATATGAATATAAGCATCTAGTTTTTCACTAAGTTAGGAACTGCACACACATCTGGGCTTTTGACCATATATGACCATACTGTGAAATACAAAGGAAGAATCAAAAACTCCCTGGACACATGGAAGTTGTGTTACAATAAAGTGACTGAAGTTCAAAGTAACAATAAAATGGAAATCATGAAAGATGCTGAAATTTAAGATGTTGGTATTATTATTTCCTGGGACATATATTAGAAGAGAATGCTGTTGTTCTAGTATAGAAACTGAAACATCATTTTAAAGTTTTTTTTTCACTGTGTGCCTCCACTAAACTCATTTGTATTTTTTGATCTTTCTGAAGTTGCCCTGGTATAAGCATTTAATCACTCACTAAACCATCCCCACAAAAAGGCCTATAGAGACATATATTTCAGAATAAAAACAGATTAGTTTTATTCCCATCTGAGTGCTGTGGAATTTATTCTGTCCCATGTCTGTTTTCACGTCCAAATGTTTCTGCATAGTCACATTGTGACTGTTACACATTTATTCTCCTGTGTGTATAATCAGAAAACATCTGGACCTTCCAAAACCTGGCAAAACGTCTAGCATGACCACATTCCACTGCAGGCCAATCATAAATACCAACTTCTCCATGGAGTTCTCATAGCCTCAAAGACACTGCTCTGCTATATTTCAGTCATTCCCAGGTAAGTGGCTTTGTCAGGACACTGCAGTGGAAAATAATTATCTGAGAACATCGAGAGAGTAACAATTTATTTATTATGTGTTAGTTTCTGAGATAAAGTAGTTGGAAATCAAATGCAGAAAGATGATTTGTAGATAGAGAAATCTGAATACATACTTTTAAGAGACATTAGCATTAGAGTTGTGTGATTTGAATACTCATAAAATGGAAGCAAATATTTTCAGGAGATAAAAATGGATGTCATTGGTATTTTCTTTTCTTTTTTTCCCCCCCAAACCTAAGAAATTTCTAGTATTATAACATCGTAATTTTAAAGTTGAAAACTTGATTTTTAAGAGATGACTTGTATAATTCCAAATATAGAAATGATCAAAAAATTTTGGCCATCTCTGGGGATAAAAATTTTCAATGGCAGTATAAAAATCTGTGAAATAATTCTTTTCTGGAGGCTGCACAAAACTGTGCTTTTCCTCTGGAATTTATTGTGCTCTTACCTGGCTTTACTACATTTCCTTTTCTTGATACAGTCTCATAAAGAATATAAACATCAAAATAAATAGATACAGAAAAATTCAGTAACATAGTGATGCTTCCACTGGTTTATAGCAGTACTAATCTATTCTACAGAAAAAGTTTCACTGTATCCATAACTCAGTAGCTTATAGTTAAATATATAAGGAGTTTTCTATTTTTTAAAGTAAGACTAGGTAAGAGATCAGACTATTGAAGAATAGGTTAATTTATGTAAAAGTCAGCTCAGTTGACTAAGAGGAAGTAGACGGTCATAGAAGTAAAACTTTAAAGAGCAGAGCCTATTGACAGTGTAGTTAAAGTGAGTTCAGGTCCTCGGCATGTTTCGCGTGCTTAGTGGAGAAAAGGGAGGACATGCTCCTCTCTGCTGTTCTGGTAGTATTAAATGTGAATGTGCATTTAAGAATGTTTGCAGAACAGGAATTTTCAGATTACTTATAACTCTTAATAATTCACAGCAGTATCTAGATTTATATGAAGACAAAAGAGTAAGTGAAGGTTAATTAAATGTCTAACAGTTAGCATTGCACTATGTTCCTGCCACTTTGATGGTTGTGTTTTCTTACTTATATGAACATATTCTTACATAATCTGTTTTGGTAGATAGTCATTATTATTATTATCTCCATCATATTTACTAAGGAACCAAGTCACTGTGAGGTCAAGTGAATTTTCCAGATGGCGATCTAACACCTACCAGATAACAGAACAAGATTTATAGAGAAATTATAGGAATAGAATAACATCTACCAAAACAAATCTAGTCATGAATAGAATTTGGGTAAATAGTTCATGGATAGCCTGCTTTCTTGGCATGCCCAAAAGCCCTACTTTCAATCCTTGGTACTACAAACAAACAAAGAAGTGGAATCTTGCTCTCAGTGTTTCAAAATAGTTCCCTCTGTGTAGTTAGGAATCCAAATGCAGGGAATGTTTGAGTATAACTTTACACACCCATCCTGAGCCCCTCCATATATATTCAATTAGAACACAAAGTAGAAACTGTCACATGCTCCGCAAATGCCTCGCTCTCTGCACTGGAAGATTCTTCACAAGGAATTCTACAAACAGACTCAGATGCAGGGAAGATGTCCAAGCACAGGTAGGAAAAGAAATATGGCTCTGATAGGTTTCAGAAGCAAACATAGTGAATTACACAAAGAATAGGAAGTCTGGAAGTGAAGGCAAAAATTCACCTTCACTGGTAGTGTATCTGCCATGTAAAACTAATGGATGACAGCATTAATTTTATTCAGAACAGCACAGGAGAAGACTCAGATGATTCACCAGAAGAGTAGGGTGGGGAAATACACAGTAGAGCAAATGATGCTGTTGGAGAAGTCCTTGAGATTCCCTCTGTCACACATTCTGATGTCTTCAAGAAAATTGTCCTTTGCTTAAGGTAAAGTGACTTCATATCTGTACGTATTAATATCTTAATAAAAATATTTGTTGATTTGAAATTTGTTAGTAAGTAAAAGCTTGTGTCACAAAATAATTAATTTTTGTCTTAAGTAATTTTCTTAGAAATTGTTTCTATCTTTAGGTGTTTTGCTTTGCTTATGGTGCAAGTTCTCTACTGGTTTCTTGAAATTTTGGTTCTTCCAAAAGTAGAAATAGTTACTGAACATCATGGACAGACTCAAAAATGTATCAATTACCCTTTCTATTAAACATAATTGCTTTGCCTATTTTAAACTCCCTGCACTATTAGTTAATTTTCCCTAGTTTCAATTTCCGTAGATGTTTTATAAATCTCTGGATTTATAAAATTCACTTCCGTAATGGGAATCTCTATAGCACCCTTTATTAATTAAAATTATTGATCCATTTTTTGATATACATAATGATCACGCCCATCACTGGGAATTTTTACTTGTACATGATATTCCTTGATTCTTTTTTCACCCATTCCCATATCTTCTCTTCAACCATTCATCCCCGCCTTTATTACAAAAGCTTTATTTCCATTTTTTCTTTTCTTTTTTCTTTTCCCATCCTTCCTTTCTCCCTTCCACGCTCCCAAGGTCCTCTTCCCACTTGACCATTTTCTTCCTATTTCACTGTTTTTTATATTCTGGATAATATCTTTTGAACTCCTTAACTCCTCCAAAATATTTTAATAACTAACTCAAATTCTAATTCTCACTTCCACATATTCTCATTTCCAGAATTCTCACTTCCAGAATTCTAATTCTAATAATTCTAATTCTAATTCTAATTCTAATTCTAATTCTAATTCTAATTCTAATAATTCTAATTCTAATTCTCACTTCCAGAATTCTCACTTCTGCATACAGAAGCACACATAGTGGCACACACATATAACAGGAAAATACAAGTGTCATAACAAAGTAGTCCCATCCTATCCCATACACACAGATATTTCTGAGAAGTCCAAACAAAAAAGCATTGTCAATTGTAATATTTATTAATGTTTATTTAACTTCCTTATGTGAGAAATTCAAGGCCACACAATTTAGATATTGGGATAAAAAAAGAATGTTCGGAAGATAAGTGTGTACATTTAAGAATTACAATCAGAGGACTCTCTAGGAAACCTCTTAGAGAGAAGGTTAGTGAGCAATTATCTAAATCAAAGCATAAATTTAAAACAAAAGACATAAGAAATTGGTACGGAATTCAGACCTGGAGGCCTGGATTGATTGATTTTTTTTTACTACCATGTGATGGGATAAAAAAAATGAATACCAAATCCTGCAGATAGGGTGTAGATCAAAGGAAGAACACGGAAGAGTTTCAATCATCCCATTGCAACTAAGTTTACTTATCTCCAAATTTTAATATCAGAAACAATGAAAATATATTCATAGTTATTTTGCAAACTAAATAAGTTATTGTAGCATTTTATTTTAAAATATATAATGAAAAATTACATGGAAATGAGTTATGCATGTTAACTTTATATGATGGCTAAATAAATTTAACTTTTCTTCAATTGTTCTGTAAAAACAATTTTTACTTATTGTGTAAAATATATGATCAATAATATTGGATAAATTAATGAAGTCATATGAGTTCCTGATTTTAATTACATTAAAAGGCCAAATCAAAGAGGGCAAACCAATCTAAAAGGAATAAAGCAAGGAAGAGTGGGTGGAAGGAGAAGGAGTAGGAAGAAAGGAAAGTAAAACAAAAGGAAATACATGCATTAAAATTTTAATGATAAACTCTCTTGTTCTATTTTTAATGTTGAGTATTACAGTCAGTAGATATTCCTTTCTTACTGGAAAGCTCCTAATATTTGGTCAGTATTGCAAATGTACAAGATCTGTTCTAAAATAAATAAGATAGAGTTTAGTAGGAGTTTGTTATTTATAGCATTCTAAAGGACATTGGTTTTATCTAGATGCTTGAATTTCTTATTGCATACTCTTGATTATTTATTAAGCTTTCAGTGGACTAATATACTGTGAAGATAACAATTGCCTTTTGTACAACTGCTGGGCATCTGATTGTACGTACAATTCTATATGCAATTGCACACTTGATTAAAAATCTCTGAGAGATGTTATCTCTCATTTTCCTAAGACAATATCACATCACCCACAGAAATTGTAGGAAAAACAATGGAAGCATCTTGTAACTAGTGTTCTGTTTATTTTATTGATAATAAAAATGCAAACTGTAGAGTAAAATGATGCACAAGAAATGAAAGAATACAAAAACGTTAATTTCCATTTTTTATATGCAGATGAAGACACTGGTCCTCAAAATGGTGAAGTGATTGACTTAAAGCCTAATGGAAGTTTGGGAGAAGAGCAGCTCCCAGAGAGGCTGAGGGAGAATGCTGTTGGAATTGTCATATATAGGACCACTAGAAGAATCCTAGGTCATTACATCGGGTTTTGTGGGTATATTTTGTATATGAACATACAATCTTTATTTTTACCATGACAGACAATGCTACACATTATCACTTTTCGTCTTTTTTTCTGGTTGGTATTCCTGGCTTGCAAGAGTTTCACTGCTGGGTTGGCATTCCTGTCTGCCTCCTGTATGTCCTGACGCTGCTGGGGAACAGTGTAATCATTATTACCATCAAGTTAGAACCAAGCCTTCATCAGCCTATGTATTTCTTCCTTTCCATGCTGGCAATGAATGACATGGCTCTTGACACTTCCACAGCCCCAAAGATGCTTGGCATCTTGTGGCTTGATGCCCACTGGGTTGACTTTGATGTCTGCCTCGCACAAATGTATTTCATCCACACACTCTGCATTATAGAGTCAGCCCTCCTAGTAGCCATGGCCTTTGATCGCTATGTAGCTATCTGCAACACCTGACAACACCAACGGTCATTAAAATGGGCTTAGCTGGAATCAGCCGAGCTATGCTTATGGTTTTGCCCTGTCCACTTCTCATTAAGAGGTTGCCATACTACACAAAATATATCATCAGTCACGCTTACTGTGAACACATGGCTGTGGTAAAGTTGGCCAGTGCAAATACCTCTATTAACAGAACATATGGGATTTCTGTAGCCCTTTCAGTGACGCTACTGGACCTGGGTCTCATAGCCACATCTTACATCAAAATCCTCCAGGCAGTCTTTCGGCTGTCTTCCCAGAATGCTCGCTCTAAAGCCCTGGGCACCTGTGCTGCCCATGTCTGCACTATACTGGTTTCCTACACCCCGGCACTGTTTAGCTTCCTAACCCACTGCATTGGAAAGAAGGTGCCTCCAAGCGTGCATATAATCTTTGCAAGTGTGTATCTTCTGGTGCCCCCAACGGTCAATCTCCTGGTATATGGTGTCAAGACCAAGCAGATTCGTGATCGAGTGGTAGGTCTTTTCTTTCCAAACAAGATTTCTGAGAAATAAAATTTTCAATACAATCTATGCTGGCAGAATTTGACTTATGAAATCATAGTGCATGAACAATCGTCCTTGCTTTTTGTTCAAAATGTTATTTCTTAATTAATCTATTATTTTTATCAAGGATATTTGATCTTGTAAATTTTTTTCCATTTTTAAATTTTTTATTTCAACCAGTAATACAAATAATTTTCTAATTTTATTTCATGTTTTCACATACTTTAAAATTGATATTTTAGGAACAAAATTCAATAGATTATCTATTGATTATAGAAAACTGGAAAGAAAAAAATTTTGAAATGTAATGAACAGTAAACAGCTAAAAACATGGTATATCTTAATTACCTCAATTGTATCAATAACCATATAAATATAATTTGTCTAAATATACCAACTAAATGTAAACATTTTCTCAGTGGCTGAAAAATTATTATATACTTAGCTGTGTATTGTACATAAGAAATCCACTTTAAATATACAACTACATATTGATTAAGGTAGTATAAAAGAATGTATGCAACTTAGTTAAACAAAGCTCAAGCAACTATGTTAATTTTATCCAAAGCACTTTAGAGCATAGAAAATTACCAAAAAATAATGTGCTTTTATGTAATGATAAAGGGTTAGTCATCTGTAAATGCTTTATCAATCTTTTGTGTGTACAGATCTAACAACTGTGTGGGCAACCTGATACAACTGGCAGAGGATGTGAACAATTGCAACTGAAATTTGACTTCCTAGCTTGCATACGTTGGTCCAGAAAGCAGAATATGTGTAAAGAAAGAAGTAATATGGCATCATTCTACCAGATCTGATTGTCATTTATATAGTGATCCACTGAACATCAAAACCAACATTTTCCTCAATCTTATAGTCAAGATTCTAAAAATAGATCATATTCTGAGTCATAAAATACATGTTAACAGATGTGGAAGAACTTAAATGGTACAAAATGTGTTCTCAGGCCAAAGTGGAATTAAAAAAAATTATTAACAGAAATATTTCTAGAAATCCCCAAATGCATGAAAATTAAATGGCACCTTCCTAGTCAACACACAAGTTATGGAAGTAGCTTCCAGGAAAAAATTGAACTAATATTTTGAACTAATGAATGTACAACTTAATAATATATGTGGGATACAATGAAAGTTCTTTTTAATTAGGAAATCTATAGCATTAAATGTATGTTTAGGAGAAGTAAATTATACAAGCTTCTAATTTTAAGAACTAGAGAAGAAAATGAAATTTAAACCTAGCCAAGAGCTAGAGAGAAGGGAGGGAAAGGTAGGGGAGGTAAATGAATTAAGATGTGTTATGTACCTGTATCCCCTCCTCACAGTGAATGTAGGCATTACGTATGGCAAACATGTACTGCTGAAAATAAAATTTTAAAAATGTGAAACAAATGAAAATAAATAGTAAAACCTCAAACAATTATCAATGAAGTTGACTGTAGGGAAGAAATATAAATATGATTGTTTTCTTGGAAAGATCCAAAATATTGATAAACCTATGGACAGGCAAATAAGAAAATGATAATGAACAAACAAATAATTGAAAAAAAGGGGGTCTTAGGACACATCAACATGGATATTAAAGAGAAAATAAGTGAGTACTCTGAAGAACTCTCGACCATACATTTGGCAAGAGTGTAAGGGTCAATTTCTTGAAAGATATGGTTTATAAAAACATAAAATAAATCAAAAATAAATATAACTATAACTGTCTATTAGGAAATAAAGCAATAATAATCTTCCAAAACATAAATCCATATGTTGAGATGGTTTTACTGCTAAATTCTAGACAACATTTAAAGAAATAATATCAATTTCTTGAAAAAATAGAATCAAGGCTGGCCTGGGGGTGCACTCCTGTAGTCCTAGTAGTTGGGAGATCCAGGAAGGAGGAGCTCTGATCTCGAGGAGGACATACTGAGTCCAAGGTTAGGCTGGACTACAGAACGAGGCCCTGTTTCACAACAAACAAGCAAACAACAAGACACAAGCAGAGGGAGCACTAACATCAAGCCATAAAAATGTTAACAAAAAAGAGAATTAGACCACTGTCTCTTAGTAACAAACATGTATAAATCTACAAGATATAAAAAAACAAATAAAGCTATTTACAAAAATAATGTTACATTAAAGGTATGATTTATTCCAGGTACACAGGCCTGTTTCAATATTTAAAATTCATTAATGCTATTCACTGCATTAACCAACGGTAATGGGCTGATGGGCCACTTCTGTATGAGACAAACATCAACATGCATTTTTGTCAGATTAAACCAAAACATCCCTAGCATTTTGGTTAGGATGAATGTATTGAGAGCAACGTTTGGTGCTTTAAGAGGTGTATGGGCCCATGGAGGGCGTCCTGGCTTTCATAATGACCAGGGGAAGACAATTTCCAAGCAGCAATGCTGTACATGCACAGAGAGGACTCTCAGATGTGCAGCTGCACAGACTGCAAACCAGGGATCTCAACCAAAACTCGCACGTGAACCCGAAGACTGTGCCCCTGAGCCTGATCAAGCTGGCAGAGCTCTCACAGACTACGTTTGTGACTGGGGTTGACAGTGTGTGCTGAGCACGATTCTCTTGTTTTCTGTTCCCCAAGATTTAGACAGAGATTGCATCTGGTTTTGTATGTAACATTTTCAGACATACTTTTTTACCTATGAGACAGTTAAGGAGGTCTGGTGATGCATATGTGTCTAAAGGCTTTTAAAATTATTTACCTTACGTTTCAGATCTCTTTTCTCGGACTCTCCGTCTTCCTCTCCCACTCTCCCTCCCTCTACTCTGAGTGAGTCTAGAGCTCTATGTCTTTGTCACACGTAAATATTTCCTTGTTGTAGGCTGAAATATCATTCTAGAGAAAAGATCTATTTCTAATAATGTGAGTGAAAAATCTCACAATCTGTGTATGATCAGCTAAAGGTTGTTCACTGAATGTTAACTTTTTGTGATAATTAATAGACATGTTGACTATATTTATTTAGGGTCCTTACCCAGAAGTATTAGTTCATTCTGTCAAGACATCAAGAAGAAATTAATGTAAGAAACACTGTATTCACTTTTTCAGAAGGTATTTTAAGTGGTGAGTAAGTACTTTTGGAATTATCTTTTTAATAAAATTTGGAGATGTACATGAATATGTAGTGTATGTGTGTTTGGGTATTCGTAGTTCTAATATATCGCCTTCCTAGTCTATTTTTCCTTTCATTACTTTTCCCTGTAAAGTACAACCTTGGATATGAGCATATATCACTGTTTATTTTCCCTCAGTTTCTTTTATTTTATCATGATAATTATTGTATATGTTCCAATTTTTATGAGTATATGATTCCATTTTAATAATTTTAATAATATTAATATTATATGCTTTAGAAGTCACTTTTTCTCTGACATATTGAAAGTGATACACCATTATACATAACTGAGATAAAATTGAGATCCATTTTTTGAGTGATTTTTTGTAGAAGAGAGATACAACTTTCAAAACTTAATTGCAGCACAAAATAAGATTTCTCTCACCTTACTCCCTTATTTTACATTTCCATTTTCACAGCAGAATATTTACCTTTATGATTAGACTGTATCACACATTGATATCCTTTGTCTCCAAACTAATGATTCAGTTGCTCTGTAATATTCATAGAAAATATTAGTTTTAATTTTTGCACATTTGTAGAATTCAGTCTTGGTCATCTCTCTATGTCAGGCAATTTGTATTCCTGGAGATGCAGAGATAGAGTTAATTATAAAATGCTTTAAACACAAATTGGTTGTTCATTTGTTGAATTTTAACACAGACATAATACATACCCGTTAACACACTACAAACTGTTTATAATGAATACCCAAAAGTTAGCTTCCTCCAATATTGCACATTCTGTTTATTTAAGGATTGATTGATGAAAATCCTGTAATAATCTTTTTCTCCTTCTGTCACATACATCACACACAGATATATACCTCTGCAAACTTACCTTCTTCACTGCAAACTTAACTTCTTCAGCCTAAACTAAATGCACTTATAAAAACATTAAAAAGAAAAAAGAGTAAGAAAAAGAGAAATGTTTAAGGCTGGATTTTTCACTAAATATTAAAATTAATTTCAAAGTAAATAAGCTTTCCTGAAGGTCTATACAGATGCTTTAAGATGGGTATTCATATAACACTTTCCCAAATTTGTCTTAATCAGAAAAAGTATTACCTCCTGTCTGTCACTTGAATGTCCACACTGAGAAGTCTTTACGTGGCAAATAAACATAAAGAACCATACCCTGTGTCTCAAATTCAATGACAAGACTTAAACCATTGGTATTAGAAAGAGAGTAAATAAATATGTAGGTGAAATAAATGAACAAGTGATACTGGAAAGGATTTGTTGAGACATTACTGGCTTATGGAATTAAGTTACAAGGCCACAAATTAAAGAAAGACAACCACAAAGGGCCGTATTAGACTCCTGGAATGACGAGAAGCCTCTGAGTGTTGGGGAGAGAAAGTATTTATATTTTGAAGAAAAAAACACAAAATAGGAGGAGCTGTACAGCTCAAGAAAGTTGAAGACTGGCAGAGTCCTCCAGCATGAGGTATGGTATTGATGGCCATGACCATGTGATGAGACTATTGGGGACTCAGAGAATGTTACCTAATGCTTTTTTGTGAGGTTATTACTAATAAAAAACAGTGTGAAAAAGATTTACTAGTACACGACGGGATAGAAAATCTTAGGATTCCACAGCATTTGGTGGAGTCTACATATTGCCTGAGAGATCAGAACTGATAATCGGACACCATGTAGCATATACTCCCTACAGAGCAGCTTCAAGAATTTATACAGGAACACAAAATAGTTCAGCAACTACCTGAGTGAATTTCCCAATATTTGGCATTCAATCCAAAGATTATCTGGAATATATAGAAGCAATACGATTAAAAACTAATGAGAAAACAAATTAATCCATAGGTTTTAGTATAGAAATGATGCTAATATAATAAATGGTAGATAAAGTCTTTCAAATGGCAATTATATTGCTATTGAATAATATCAAAGTCAAAACCAGAAAGATACCAAGGACCTATTTCACTTTTTAGAGATGAAGGCAAAAATTTTAGAAGAATACACATTAAGAACAAAAGGAGTTTAGACACTGAAGATCAGAAATTTGAATAGAAATGAACCAAGTTAAAACTGAAAAAAATAGTAAATGAATCTATTAAACACTTAATAAACAGAATAAGAAAATAAAATATCAGATTAGGTATAAATTCATTGGAGCATAAAATAATAGGGAAGAGTCAAAGAAACAATTATTATTTTGAAAATATCAAACATAATCCTCCTAGACTGATATAAACAATTAAATCTACAAGTTGTCAGTATTAAGAATAAAACAGATAGCTTCACATCAGATTGCTCTGGTGTGAAAAGAACAGAAAATGAACATTGAGGCAATTTTCTAAGAAATTTAAAAGCTTACAAAAAGTAGACAGACTTCAGGAATCCAACAAACCACTTTTCCATTCTATCAGAAATGTGCAATCTGAGCATAACTAAATCTATTGATTTTATTTTATTTTCAGACACATTTTATTTTCAGACACAAACACGGATGAAGAGAAAATGCCAGGTCTGAGCTGCTTCACTTGTGATTTATAAAAGAGAGTTATACCATTTCTGTGTGAATGCTTTCAGCAAGCTATGTGGAGGAAATATTGTTCAAGTCATTCTTCATGGGCAGGTTCAAAGGTGAAGAAATGCAAGAAGATACAAGTATATTCAAAATGTATGTCAAATGCATTATCTTTTACATGAAACTGGTCAGAAGTAACAACATTGCGAGATTCATAAATGATATATAGGATAGTGAGGTACATAAAAGCAGAGAAGAAAGTTATAGTTTTAATGGGGTAGATGATTTACAGGGTTAAATACTGTGGAATGAGGGGAAAAGTTCAAATTTCACCTAATTGTACACCTTCATTTGCCTAACTTGTATGTACTGCAAGGTATAGCACTTTACTGTCTATTCCCTTTGGGATCATGTATAATGGTGCAAAAGCTGAAAGGCGCAGCTGTGGTACAGAAGATAAAACTGACCGATGTGTCGCAGTCTCCTGAGAGTGGAGCCACACAGCGGAGCTGCACACCTGTGAGCATGCGCTGTCTTCTCTTAGGACTGAACACAGCGCCCAGAAGCCTAACCCCAAGGTTAAATCCCATGTGTCCCCCAGCATTAGAATTTCTGCATAAAATTCCCTACTTTTCTTGAATCATTGTCACTAGCATAGCAGCTTCATGTCAATAGCAAAGATTTTTACTCTAAATAATGAGTAGTATTGCATTACATTTTTTCCCACAGAGCTGGTAAACATTACTAAAACATCGGGTATTTGAAGCGTATGTAGTTTTCAATAACTGTTCATATTTTTAAGGCTTTTATTAATGTTTACTCTCTCCATATCTAATCTCAGTAGTTCTGGATTTATCTTCACTGGTTTTGTTGGACTAGAAGGTTACTATCAGTGGGTCTCCATCCCTTTCTCCCTCATCTATGCCGTGGTGTTCCTGGGAAACTGCATGGTGCTCCGTGTGATTCGAACTGAGCCGAGCCTCCACCAGCCCATGTTCTACTTCCTGGCTATGCTGGCCCTCACCGACCTGTCCATGGGGCTGTCCACCGTCCACACAATGCTGGGCATCCTGTGGAGGTTCATTCAAGAGGTCAGTCTGGATTCCTGCATTGCTCAGTCTTATTTCACTCATTCTCTTTCCTTATTAGAGTCCTCAGTCCTCCTAGCTATGTCCTTTGACTGCTACATTGCCATTTGCAACCCTCTACGTTATTCTTCCATCCTAACTAATGACAAAATTATGTAGATTGGCATAACAATATTATGTAGGAGTTCTTTTCTCATTCTTCCAGCTATCATCCGCCTGAAGTTTTTAAACTACTGCCGTCCTCCCATCCTGTCGCACTCCTGCTTGCACCAAGACTGAATCCGAATGGCCTGCGCAGACATCCGCTTCGACAGCATCTACGCTTTGGCTCTGGTGATCAGCACTCCGCTGTCGGATGCAGTGCTCATCCTAATCTCCCATGTCATGATCTTGCACACAGTTTTAGGCATTGCATTGGGGGAGGAGAGAAACAAATCCTTGCACACTTGTGTGTCTCACATCTGTGCTGTCTTGGTTTTCTACATTCCCATCATTGGTCTGACCATGGTGCATCGCTTTGGAAAACACCTGTCCCCTCTTGTTCATGTCCTCATGGGCAACATCTACATCCTTTTCCCACCCTTGATGAATCCCATCATTTATAGCATCAAGACCCAACAGATATGAAGGGGAATTCAGAGAGTCTTCTACTCAAAAGGAACTTAAGTGTTGAAATCTAATGTGAAAATATTTAACATTGAACAGCAGAGTGCTGTAAGTAACTAAATATGAATCTACTCAGTTCTATCTTAATGTCATTTTATGTGTAACAAGCACATTCATGTCCCTACTAGGTCACAGATAAAAGAATATAAAATAGATGCATTGTTTATATGACTAAGTCTGTCAAGTCTCTGAAGCAGATTTTATTTTGTATTGTACAAATGAATTTTTATATGTAGATTAAATGATATGCAAAACTTTAGAAGGTAATACATAATGGATTTGGATATATTACATGATTCACTTTCTTTTGAATCTCATGACATCTCTTTCTTGTCTACTTTTCCTATGGACTCTTTTATTAATTAATTAATTAATTAATTAATTCAGTTTTTGAGCCAGAGAATCTTACTACATCTTAGCCTAACCTCAAACTCATTATGTAGGACATCCTTGCTTTGACCTCCTGGCAATCCTCCTGACTCAGCCTCACCAGGGCTGGGGTTACAGGTGTGTTCCATCACAGCCAGCTGCAGTTCTTTGTCATATAAAGTTTTTAAAGGATTATGTGACCACCATAAAAGATTTGTATGATAAAGGCACAGAACTCCACAATTATGTCATGCATGTTAATAAAGTATACACATTTAGATTCTGCTTGTATTGTTACATTAAAGCATTATTATTCTGATGATGTATCAATTTACTTAATATTTTAGGCTGGTTTATCAAATATAATTGTCAACAGCAATTCACTCGTGTTAGATTTATATACACAGTGCAGCAAGCTTTGAAAATACTAACAGTCATAAAGTGAGCATCCAAATCAACATATAGGATATATCCATCACTGTCAAGGGCACCCGCTTGTGTATTTTGGGCTACCTGAGTCCACTCCCTTGAAGCTTTTGGCAGCCACTGTAATCTAATCTGCCGTCCAATCTTGCCTATAAGAGAAAGTTAGAACAAAATGATAAGTATTGTAATCCTTTATGTGTTATTCAGTTACAATAGTGCTTTGGACTTTTATTGTAATTGTTGCATGCATCCATGGATAACTGTTTTTTTTCCATTTGTTCTTATGATTCCTTTGTGTCATACACAAGAATGCTTAATCATTAGCCCATTTACTATCATCTTACAAATTTGTTTTATTTGTTGTTTACTCTGAATAAATATATTAGTAACATAGATGCACAATACTATTATGACATTTTTCCAAAAAGACAGAATTTGTTTCAACATTTTATATAGAAAGTAATGTAGAATAATTGTACAGTTTAATGGGCTTTTCTTTGACATTTCCACTTATGCACACACTGACTTTCATTCTGTCTATACTACCTCCTACATTCTCTTGCTTATATGTTTTATATTAGATATAAGAAACTATTAAATACTAATGATTGCAGTTATAGTTTATATTAATCAAATGTTTATTGCATGTCTTGAACCTTGAAAGCACCAGGAATAATTTTATTGAATTTCATGATAAGTTTGGTGAAGTTTTCCAATTGCACTGATCTTTTCTAAGAACTATTATTCAAATTTCTGTAAATTTTATGGGAATATATTTAACAAGAACAAGTCTCATGGTCATATTTAAAGCAAACCTAATTGAGGCCAATTAAACATTTAAAAAAATGGTAAACAGAATTTGTCTTCCTCATTTCCAGCTTTTAAAGTAAATAAAGATTATTTTACCAAACATTTTTGTTACATCAATTTTTCTATTATCAGCATGAGGTAATGGGTAACATAAGCCTTTATGTCTTGGACTATATATTAGAACTATGCCTCCCAAGAAACTTATTTAAGAAATAAAGGAGTCTTATGCTAAATATGCCTTCCTTGCTTGTAGAATAATATTACTTAATTTTTTTTTTAATCGGTACTGGTGATCAAACTCAGGACTGTGCGCTTGCAAGTCAGGCGCTTATGCAGCTGAGCTAAATCCCCAGCCCTACTCAATTTTTTAAAAATTCAAATTGTCTTAAGAATTTCAATTTTTTATACCATAAAGTTTAGGGTGAAATCTAAACAATTTAGTATTGCACAATATATCTTCAATGAGGTTAAATATGAACCAAGAATGTATTCATTTATTTAACCACTTCAATGATTCTGTGAAGGAAATACCTATCAATACGGGATGCTACACTGATCAAATTAAGCACTATTTTATGTAGAGTTTATATTTTTTCACATAATGGAGTAGGTGAAGAAAGACAGTCAAATATATGAAATAACTGAATGTTTTGACCAAAGTCTGAGATAGGACAGTAAGGTAAAGTAACAGGCATACGGGTGATTAGAGAAATTCTCTGTCCAAAATGTATCATTTTCAAGGAATTCACAAGTGGATATGAACTTAATTAGCAGATCATCGTAGGTATAATTTAATGAGTCCTTTAATTGAGTCCCTTAGATATATAGAAGAACACACAGATATATATGAAAAATACATTGAAGTCTAACATTTTAGAGTCATATATATGTTTTCATTGCTCAAGCATGATGGTAAACCAATAGTAAATACTTCTAAGCAGTTATAACAAGATTCTCTGGTAACTATGTACTTAATAAAATGTCACAAAATATCTTCTTTATGAGAGGAATAAAACTACAAATAGTTAAAATATAATTAGGTAGCAAGTGGTTTTTGTACCAAAGATACAATACATTTCAGCAAGTATTAATCAATGTAAACACCACATAAAATCAAGGGGAAAAATTGCATGATCTTTTTTAACACATGAAGATAAAGCCTTCAGTAAAATTAAATGTCACCATGATAAAAACTCTCCATAAACAAGACAATGAAGGATTTTACCCTACATAGTAAATGTTGTGTGTGACAAACCCAAAGCCCATACAATGCTGACTGAAGAAATACTGAAACTGTATCTCTAAAATCAAGAAAGAGTCATCACATCAGGATTTATATATACAGAAAACTTGGAGAAAAGAGATCAAAGATCTAAAAGATATAGAAATAAAGAAAGGTGAAGTTAAATCCTTCCTGTCTTGCAGGAAAAAATGTAACAGTATCTAGAAAAAAATAAGAACCTTCTAAAACTTTCTCAAATTAATAAATTTGGCATGGTAGTGGATTATAAAATGAATAGTATTAGAAGTAGTGTTCCTGTATACAAATAATGGACTAAGTAAGAATTCATGAAAATGTACTATTCACAATAGCCTCAAAAAGCAAAAATCAATGTAACATACCAGAGCAGGTAAAAGTTCCATACCAAAAAAAAAATGCATAATAAAGAGAAAATGACAATAGAATATGAAAAAAATCACCCGTGTTCATTGACTAGGAAAATAATGATTTTAAAATGACTGCATAACTGAAAGGGATCTACAGATTCTATGTAATTCCTATCAACATACCAACAACATTCATCACAGTACAACAAAAAAATTCTTAAACCTATATGGAAGCACAGAAGACCCCAGATTCTCAAAGCAGTCCTGAGTGAAAAGAGCAATGCAGGAAACATTGCAATATCTGATAATAAAAATACACTACCCAGTCTCTTTAGCACAGCTTGTTGACATAAAAAGCAGACATGTAGACCAAAGGGAAAGTAAAGAAGATCCAAGAATAAACCTGAACTTCCTCAACCATCTGATTCTTGACAAAGGAGCCAAAACATGTTAGATAAAAGAGTCACTTTGACAGAGTGCTGACAGAACTGGTCATTGTATGTGACAGATAAAAACTAAATCTCTATCTTACACACTGTGTACATGCAAAATTTAAAATACAATAAAGACTTAAATGTACATATGTTATGAAATATTGAGATCATTAGAAGAAAACAATACAAGCAGCATTCAAAATATTGCTATAGACTATGATTTTCTAGATAAGGCTCCAGTGTAGAAAAATAATAGACAAGGATGACAAATGCTCTAGATAAAATAAAAGTTTCTCAGCAAAGGAAAGAATGAACAAGTGAATAGGCAGTCTGCAGAATGGGAGGAAATCTTAATTAGCTGTTCTGAAATAAAACCTCTAGGCAGACTATGCAAAGATCTCAAAAAATTTCACAACAGAACAAATATTCCATGGAATACTTTATGAAGAGAGCTGAATGTGTCTTTGCAGATCAGAAATATATGTTTTGTTATTCTTCTTCTTGTTACCAGGGATCAAACTGATGACCTCGCGCTTGCCAGGCAGGCGTTTACACCGCTGAGGTAAACCCCCAATCCCACGTCAAATATATTTTAAAAGCTTAATATATTTATTGTTTGGGGAAGACAAACAAAAACTACTCACCCTACTCAGAATGGCGAAAGTCCAGAAAACAAACCACAAAAATGTTTGTGAGGATGTACAATAAAGAAACCCTTAAACACTTTTGGTAGAAATGTAAATTAGCATAACAACCATATTAATTAATATGAATGTTCCTCATAGTCTCAAAATAGAATCATTATAAAATGCAGTTGTGTCACTCCTGAGTATGTATCTGACATAATCAATGTCAGTATAGAATGAAGACACTGCATACCAGGCTTAATGAGGCACTACTCACATAAGCAAGGCATGGATGATCATCTTTGAAAGTTCTTTCTACATTGTTCATATGACAGAAAATATGTACTGTACATCTTTCAGAGGCTGGTTTATTTCACTTAATATAATAATCACTAGTTCTACCCTTATCATCAAATGATATGCTTTTGGTTTTATTTGTGGTTGTATAATACTTCATTGTGCATACACTATATTTCACTATCATGCATTTATGGGCATTTAAGGTGATCATGTAATCATTGATATAATGTTGTCAATTCTCACAGAGACACAGCAATGTGACATTGTGCATGGCCTTAAAGACAGCCTCAAAATAAATGAAGTAAAAAAAAACAAAAATGAAAATTTAAAATCTCCCAATTTAACTTGAAATTCAAACACTTCTCTTAGAAATAGAAGAAAAGACAAGAAGAGGATAAAAGCATAGTTGAGATGAATGAACAAGAGAGTCCTCTGAGCCACAGGTAGTGATAAATGAGATTTTCCTGGCTTACTGATGTGTAAATGTTGCAAAGCCATTAAACAAGTAGAAGGAACTGAAAAGGAGCACAGTAGACTGAGTGATGAAAAGAAACCAAATAGGGGAAAGAACAGACTAGCAAACATTCGAGCATGTGGGTAGCTTGGCAACAGAGAAAACATACAATAAAAGTGTACGATCATGGAGAAATGTCTCAGCAGCGTCGTGTAACCCTGATTAACGCACTAGAGTGTCGATCCTGCTTATTATCGCATGTCTGACGGGAAACATTTTGACTCAAAGTGCGTGTTCAAGTAGTCACAGAAGTACTCCTGAATCAAATCAGCAGTTCTAGTTTTTCAGGAGTAGATCTTTTGAGTGTATGCATGAACACAGAGCTATCCAGCAGATAACAAAGAAACTTTTCATCTAGAATCCACTATATATATATAAATAGGTACCGGGGATCATACTCACGACTGCACACTTGCAAGGCACGCGCTTATGCCGCTGAGCTAAATCCCCAGCCCTCCACGCAAAATATTAGCAGGCATAAAAGCAAACAGAAATATGCCCATTAATGAAGGAATAAAAAACAATACATTGTAGCGAGCCATTTGCTAATTAATTAAAGAATTTTGAGGAAACCTACAAACTGCTTTGGCACTTATAAATAAATACAAAATCTAAGCACCACTGAATTTATTACTGGCATTAAATATTAAGTTCAAACATTCCAACAAAGAATACCACAGGACACTGTAGCACATCATCTTGATAAAACTTCCATGAAAAATAATAAACTTTATAGGCTTTTTCAGAGAATTAATGAAGATAAAATAATTTTCATTTTGTTGTCTAAGAGCAACAGCAAAGTAGAAAAAATTCAACACATAAAGTTAAATGACTGAAAATTATTAATTTAGAATGTATGTGCTAAATGGACAAAATACAAATATCACCACATGTAGTACAAACAATATAACATACAAACAAGAGCTAATGTAGCAAATACCATTGAAAGATTTTAAAATGAAATATACTACAATAATAATGTAGGGTTTCTTCAATTTTTTATTAGATTTATTAACTCCCTCCACTAAGGCTCTTCTCATATTGAGCTGTGTTCTGAGGATAATGTCTAAGTTTTCATATAATGTAAATTTCATCTTTATATTTGTAGCTATGATATACTTCTAAAAATACAAATTACTCCTTGTTAGAAGGACAACAATTGTTCAGTAGCTGAAATTATTTAAGCTGCATGTGAGACTTGTTTATTTTCTGAAATCCTAGAAATGATTTTACAAACACTATTTCACAAAACTTTTAACCAAAAATTAAAAAAAAAAACACATCTTGTCTCACCACCTATTTATTGTGGTAGTGTTTCGGCAATAATTCTGTAGTAGTGAGGATGTAAGAGGTTGTCTTTATGACTATCAGTTTATTGTAAGATGGAGCTAAAATTAAGTAAGCAAGTTTATTCCTTCTAGAAGTAGTTGTGCCAATGGAAACATAGACATTGCAATAGAAAATTGTTTCAGTCTATTTAGTTCAAAGTTAACATCAATCACTTCTCTCAATCACAACAATACTGTTAGATTCAGAAACACTATAAAGCTCATGTGTGATGAAAATTAGTGAAGAAAAATGAAACACAACCTAGATAAATAATGTATAGAGGTACCAACAAATGTAGACTGTGATAAAAAAAAATCTCACATTCCAATATTCACAGTTTATTTGAAAATTTTATTTTTTGCAAATTTCAGCCCTTTAGGCCATTTCTTTTGAGATTTAATACTGTGTTGAAAGAAGTGAAAGGTATAGCTGTGGTACTGAAGACAAAATCACCTACGTACTTGAAAGTCTCTTGAGGCTGACACCCCACACTGCCGTTCTCCACACGCTTGAGCCTGCATGATCTTGCTGAATGATTGGGCAGAGACTCCCAGAAGTCTCACACTCAGTAAATCCCATGTGCTCATAAGCACTAAACTTTCTGCATAAAATTCTCAAATCCTCTAGCATCCTCATCACCAGCTCTGCAAGAGTGGTGTTTAGACAGAAGGCAGCTGCCATAATGAACCAAGAACATTTTGCTTTCTCTTGCTTTATTTTGTACATTTATTTTTGCTTTATTTAACTCTTTTTGTGGTAATGGAAGTTGTACTGCATTGTCTTCTCAAGGGTAGATAAACAATGAAAAATAGGAAACTAAAAACTTGTGTAGTTAGCAACATTTCTGGCTGGGGATTTAGCTCAGCAGCTTAAGCACCTGCCTGGCAAGTGTGAGGTTGTGAGTTCAATCCCCAGTACAAAAATAAAATAAAATAAAATAAAAATTTAAAAAAAAAGTTAGCAACATTTCTGAATAAAATATTCCAGATGTTTATTAAGATCTGCTATGTCTATATCAAATTCAAATAATTCTGGATTTATCCTCACTGGTTTTGTTGGACTAGAAGGTTACTATCAGTGGGTCTCCATCCCTTTCTCCCTCATCTATGCCGTGGTGTTCCTGGGAAACTGCATGGTGCTCCATGTGATTCGAACTGAGCCGAGCCTCCACCAGCCCATGTTCTACTTCCTGGCTATGCTGGCCCTCACCGACCTGTCCATGGGGCTGTCCACCGTCCACACAGTGCTGGGAGTCCTGTGGAGGTTCATTCAAGAGGTCAGTCTGGATTCCTGCATTGCTCAGTCTTATTTCATTCATTCTCTTTCCTTATTAGAGTCCTCAGTCCTCCTAGCTATGTCCTTTGACCGCTACATTGCCATTTGCAACCCTCTACGTTATTCCTCCATCCTAACTACTGACAAAATCATGAAGATTGGCATAATGATCTTATGTAGGAGTTCTTTACTCATTTCTCCAGCTATCATCCGCCTGAAGTTTTTAAACTACTGCCGTCCTCATATTCTGTCGCACTCCTTCTGCCTGCACCAAGACTTAATCCGAATGGCCTGCTCAGACATCTGCTTCAACAGCATTTATGGTTTGGCTCTGACAATCAGCACTCTGCTGTTGGATGCAGTGCTCATCCTAATCTCCTATGTCATAATCTTGCACACAGTTTTAGGCGTTGCATTGCGGGAGGGGAGAATCAAATCCTTGCAGACTTGTGTGTCTCATATCTGTGCTGTCTTGGTTTTCTACATTCCCATCATTGGTCTGACCATGGTGCATCGCTTTGGAAAACACCGCTCCCCACACATTCATGTCCTCATGGGCAACATCTACATCCTTTTCCCGCCCTTGATGAACCCCATCATTTATAGCATCAAGACCCAACAGTTACGAAGGAGAATCCAGACATTGTTCTTCTTGAAAGGAACTTGAGTTTTGAGATTTAATGTGAAAGTATTTAATAGTGAACAAGGAGATTTAAAATGGTGAGATCAGTAAGTAGCTAAATATAGATTTCCTCAGTTCTATTTTATTGTCATTTTATATGTAGCAAGTGTTTTATGCCCCTTGTCAACAATTGTTATATTTCTGTGAATTTGTCTTTATTCTATGAGGACCAATTTTTTTTATTTACAAATATGTCTATTAAAAGAGCTGATGTCACATTAACATTTGATATAGTTTTTCTCCTAATATCTATACCTTCTGTTTTTCAGTAGTAAAAGTACTCTTGTACCATTTAGTGAAAAAAGTAGATTTTGCTGGCTGAATTCTTTGCATAATTACTAAAAGATCAACAAATATTTCAGTAAAAAGTGGCAACAATATGTTTTGTGCTTGATTCTACATATACACTTAGTTCAACTATACAAAGATGATGGAGTAACAATATAAAAAAAGTTAATCAATTTAAATCATATGTTGAAAAACATTTGTCCAAATTGTACTCTTGACAATAGCTGGACATCCCAGTAATGTCTCTAAACCCTTATTGTGAATTGTGCTGGAGGTTTTCAATAAATAGGAGCTGTCACAGTGAAATAAATAGAATGATATAATTGGTTTCTACAGTTAAGTATTTCAAATATGAGTACTATTTGAAAGTTATTTGAACCATTGGAAAGTGTTTACATTAAATCTAAGTTTATGTCTAATTTCATTCTAATACCAGGTAGCAAATGAAAGAATATAAATTTAATACATTGTTATTACTTACTACTAAATATTATAAATATACTTCTAATTTAATATCTCTACCAAGTCTCTAGGGTAGATTTTATTTTACACTACACCAATGTTTTTTTCCCCTCCCATGGAGGTTAAATTATATGTAAAAGTTTAAAAGGTAATACATAATGGTTTTGGATATATTGTCTTTTCAGTTTGTTTTGAATCTCATAATAGCTTTTCCTTGTTTACTTTTACACTGTGCTTGATAATTAATTAATTAATTAAGTTATTGAGACATGGAATCTTACTATAGTTCAGCCTCACTTTGAACTCATGGAATGCAGTCCTGTTTGACATCCTGGCAATCCTCCTGGCTCAGCCTCTCCAGGGTTGGGGTTACAGGTGTGTGCCATCACAGCCAGCTGCAGTTCTTTGTCATACAATGTTTTTAAAGGATTATGTGACCACCATAAAACATTTGTATGGTAAAGGCACATAACTCCACAATTATGTCATGCATGTCAATAAAGCATACACATTTAGATTCCACTTGTATTGTTATATTAAAACATTATTCCAACGATGTATCTAATTTACTTATTATTTTAGGCTGCTTTATTGAAGTATGATTATCAACAGTAATTCACTCATGTCAGATCAATATACACAGTGCAATAACTTTTGAAAATACTGACAGTTATAAAATCAACATCAAAATCAAGATATAGGATATGTCCATCACTGTCCAGAGCACCGTCTTGTGTATTTTGAGCTACCTACATCCACTCCCTGAAGCTTTTGGCAACCGTTGTAATCCAACCTACCATTTAAGTGTTTCTGATTCCTTTGTGTCATATACATGAGTGTGTAATCGTGAAACAATTTGCCTCCATTTTACAGTTTTATTTATTATTTTTCTGAATAAATTTACTAATAATATATATATATACACACACACGATATAATTACAAAATTTTTCCCAAAAGAGAGAATTTATGTCTCCTTTAACATTTTATATTGTAAGTAATGTACATTAAGTGTGTATTTTAATGGGTTTTTCTTTGACATTTCCAAACTCAAACATACTGACTTCGATTATGTACATATTGTCTTTTACACTGTCTTGCATATATGTTCAATTTTATAAATAGAAAAACTGTGAAATACTAATTCTCATGATGGTTAAATTTTAATTTACAATAACCAAATGTTTACTATGTGCCTTGAACACTGACAGCTCCAAGAATGTTATTCTAATTTCCCAATAAGTTTCATGAAATTTTCCAATTATATGATCTTTCCTAAGAAGTATCTCTTACTCAAATTTCTGTAAGCTTCATGGTAATATATTTAACAAGAAGAAGCCCCAGAACCACATTCAGAATAAACCTAATCATTGCCCATTAAACATTTAAACAGAATAGAAAACAGAACTTGTCTTCTTCATTTCCAGATTTTAAAATTGGATATCTATTAGTTTTATAAACATATTTGTTTCATCAAAATTTCCTATGGTGAACATAAGGTAATGATTAATATAAGTTTTATGTCTTGGATTATATAGTATAAGTATGCCTCCCAAGAAACCTATTTCAGAAATACAAGAGTCTCATGCTAAATAAGCCTTCCTTGTAGATTAATTGTAACTAAATTTTAAAATTCAGATTGTCTAAGAATTTCAATTTTCGTAACATAAAATTTAGAGTGAAATCTAAGCAATTTAGTATTGCATGATTTATCTTCAATGAGATTAAATATAATTGAAGAAGGAATTAATTTATTCAAAAGTTTCAATGATTCTGTATAGGAAAGACCTGTTGATATAGAATGCTATGCTGATCAAATCAAGCACTGTTAAAATGTAATTAGACTTCTTTTTGCATAATGGAATAAGCAAAGAAATACAGTAAAAATATATTTAATGACTGAATGCTTTGACCAAAAGCCTGAAAGAGATAGACGAGTAAGATAAAGTAAGAGATATATGGGTGGTTAGAGGAATTTTCTTTCAAAATTGTATCATTTACAAGGAATTCATAAGTGGATATGAATTTCATCTGCAGATCATGGTAGGTGTGATTTAACTGGCTCTTTAATTGGGGCATGTAGATATGTTGAAAAAAATAGAGATATATTTAAAAAATGTGTTGCAGTCAAATATTTGAAGGAAGTGATAAACTATGTCTTATACCCCTAGTGAAAATAGATGCAAAAATCTATCGCAAAGTAACTTCAAATGAAACTTATCATCACAGTCCCAAACATCATAGACAGTAACAAGTGGGATTCATACCAGAGATGCAGTGAATTTCAACACACGCAAATCAATATAAACACCACATAAATGAAATCAATCAAAAGAAATCCATAATCTTTTTAATATATGGAGATAAGGCTGTCAATAAAGTTAAATGTCATGATAAAAATCCTAAATCAATTACACATTGAAAGATTTTACCCTAACAAAATAAATGTTGTTTGTAACAAATCCAAAGCCCATAGAAACTGAATGAAGAAAAATGAAAGTGTCATCACCTGTATGACACAATATACCATTATACTGGAGCAATGATATAAAAGAAATAAAAGATAAATAGAAAAGGATGAAGTTAAATCATTCATGTTTTTGCAGAAAAACATGATTCTATATACAGAATACTATGAATCTTCCAAAATTCTTAGGTTAATAAATTTACTTCCTTAGTTTTTCTCTTCACTCTCACTGTGGGTTTCAAGTCACGCATCAGATCCTTCCTGGATCTAGAAGACCCCATTCCCTCTCTGTTGTCTTCTGCATGTCGCTCTATTCCAACATCTGGACGGTGATCCTCAGAGAAGGTCTCTCTCCATGGCTCACCACTTTTGTCACCTTTTATTTATTTCATTTTGAGTATCACAGGAGTTTGCAGGTTTCTTCTAAATTCTTTAATTAACAAATGTCTTATCACATTATTCCATTATTATCCTTTGGTTTCAATCCATAGTGGGAACAGATTCCAATCTTGATAATGACAATTTATGTATGTTAGGTTTCCTGTATTGATTTAATAATGTAGCTATCTTAACAACATTTTCAAAACAGAATTAGGTATTCCATTAATTAGTTTCTAATAAATTGTGCTTTATTTTTTATTTATTTATTTTGTGCTATATTTAATTGCACTGTGTTCTGGCATTTAATTCATTTCTTTAGTTCAAGTTTTGAAATGGTTAATAGTATGCTTTTTTTCTGTGTGTTTCAATGTGGTTCATTTCTATGTTATTGTCTTCGAGATATTAATATTTTGTTGAATATTTAATCAGATTTTAATCTTAGTGTGTAGCTCACTTTATATATTTTATCTTTCTTCTATAAAAGAATGAACTGGACTTCTTAGATATTGGAGTGTATAAAGTACCACTATAATTACTATTTCAATAGTTGACTCATAAATTTCTAACAATGTCCACTCTGAACTATCTTCAATATATTGTATTTTTTTTACTTCATTAAGGATCATAGTGCTTCTTCATATGTCTTCTAATCATTTCTTTGGATTCTACATGATTGCTTACTGTTATCTGCTGGATAGCTCTGTGTTTATACATATACTCAGAGTGGTTCCTAAAGTACTGGTATTGTTGTTTTACACTACAAGTGCATCAATGAATAATATGCACTTTGAGTCATAAGATATTCCCATCAGACATATGACAATAAGCTTCACTGACACTTTAGTAGATTAATCAGGGTTATGCAGTCAAGCTGCTGTGACATTTCTCCACAATCCTTTACTTTTATTGCATGTTAATGCTCATTCTTTGCTCAATTCCAAAATTGCCATGCTATTCACATGCTCTAATTTTTGTTATTGTTTTCTTTCAAATACATGCACTTTCTTCTCCCCTATATTCCACTTCTTTTCATGATTCAGACAGTCTACGATGCTGCTTTTTGGTTTCCTCTTCCTATTTTATGGTCTTGTAATATTTATATACCAGGAAGCCAGAAAAATATCAGTGTATCAGCATCTGTGGCTCAGAGGTCTCTCCTCAATCTTCCTGTGTGCATGTTTACTTCTTTTGCTATCTTTTTATCTATTTCTAAGAGACGTGTTCAAATTTCAAGTTAACCCATTTTAAATTTTAACCCATTTTAAATTTTAACCCCAGATGGCAAGACATATAAAGGACTTGTGTACTTCATATAATTATCTGGTTTGTTTTAGCTTTTGTTATATAACCACAAAGGCAAATCCAGGGGGCAAATGTAGTTCATATGACTAAAGATGGTAAATTAATAGTTAGCTCAGTGTGTCATTTTCTATGCTGTGTTGTTACAGTTGTTCTAAACCACTTTTTTTCTTGGTATTCTAAGACTGGGTTTCACCATGGGTCACAGAAAATACTGTGACACAGTGCCAAAGAACAAGGATCTGAGTTAAAATGCCAGCAACTTCTCATCCCCAACAAATTGAAGAGGAAGAATCTTACAGGGGACTCAAAACCAAAAAACTAGCTACAACTCCAAGATACCTCAGAGAAATACTCACTTCCTAAGGGTTTTAAATTCTGGTAATAAAGCAACACACCATAGGAAATTTACAAGCATTACTCTAGGAATTAAAGTGAAAAAAGAAAATAAAATGAGAAAACACTTAAACAAGATGAAACTCCAGACAGCCAGTTCATTAAAGGCAAACCCAGGGGCAATGATTAGGACAATCTGAAAGCCACCCACTTGGCCTCTCTGAAGTGCCAACAAAAAATATTGAATGATGTTCTAGAAAAAAATCAAATTAAAAATAATTTCTCAGATAATAGCAGAAATGGTGTCCACAATGACATCCATGCTTAAGGACTCTAGAGTAGATACGGACAATAAAATAGAGGAGCTTAAGAAAACTATGGGAGCCGTGAATGTTCAACATAAAACGAAATGAAATCTATTAGGCAGATTCAAGCAGATATACAGGAGAATAAAAATTCCACTGAAAATATCCACAGCAGATTAGGTCAATGTGAGAACAAATATCAGATACAGAAGATAGTTACATGATTAGTGATCATGAAAAGAAAGATTTCTTAAAAATATAAAGAGACCACTGGGAACCAGCAACATGTGCAGGCAACTGCCGGGGTGAGGACAGAAAGATCCTAGCCTTTCCCTGTGAGTCAGCACCATTTGCAGACCTCAGTGGGAAAAGACAAGGTCCTACCAGGAAACAGGCCCCTCCTGGGAACCAGCCCCATGTGCCGGCACACAGACTGGCAAACAAGAGTACCAATCCTTTCCGCATGACCAGTGATAAGCAACCAGCTGATCCAGAGAAACACAGGCTGCGACGATACCTGCTGAACTGAAATGCAATTGGATGGATGCCTCTGGTACACAATGTGACATCTAGGGTGATCTCTTTTTTGAGGATGGTAGACACTGTTGATTCCCTATTGTATTATTTTGAAGTCCTATATCATTTTCATTGGTTTGTTGGGTTGGGTTTTATTCTCTTTTTTTATTTTATTATGTTAAATTCAATGGCATGAGCAGCTATTTCAAAGATAGCAAGATACATTATGGTTGTCATTTTGGATCTACTATTGGCTTGTTTTGAAGTCCTTTATTATACTCATTGTCTCATTTTTACTGTTTCTATTTTATTGTGTTCTGTTTTGTTTTTTACTGTGTCCAAAGATATCTTCAACTACTTTGAGGAAAACAAAAGACATTATGATAACTGCTGTTGATTTTGCAATGTTTTGAAGTCCTGTATCACACTCATTTGCTTTGATTGGTTTTATTGTTTTATTTTCTTTGATTTTATCCTGATAAGAGAAAATGTAATAACAGACTGTTTCATTTAGCCTCTCAAAGCATATTAGCTTTCTATGCTTTCTTAGCCTGATGTGTTCAGAGACCAGAGAATGTGCAGCTGTAACAGTTCTTTAAATTCCTACCTTCCCTACTTTCCTTCTTTAACTATGTCCTTCCACCATCTCAAGCTGGAATGGGTTTGCCTACTTCTTTTGTTTTGTTTTGCTTTCGTTTCTCAAAGGGATTTTCTCTTTATTTAACTTTCTCCCCTCTTTCATATTCTAATTGTTGTGCTGTAGCAGAGTTTTATAATAATAGCAGAGCTATCTTGAAAAACAAATACAGTCAAGAATATTCAGTTGTCAAAATGTACTTGCATTTTACATATCGATATATATCCATATATATATAATTTTTATATGCAATATACATTTGTGAAGGCCTTTAAACTCTATTTTCAATCATGTGATTCCTTATGGTAGTAAATACTACACTTGCAACATCAAATTGTAAGATAATGCAACTTTTTTATTTTTTGTTTATAATTTTATTTAAAGAGGAAAAAACAAAATAAAATAAAACAGAAAAAAAGGTAGCGACAAAACAGTATTCCAAGGAAAAAAGGAAAAGTACAACAACAATAAAACCTAAGAAATTATTACTTGACTAATTACATACTGACTTCTTGGAAATAGTCGTTCAAATTATAAAGTTAAAACATGTAAAGTAGACATTCAAACACTGACACTGTTAACAGTTCTGCTCCACAATCTGACAAAAACAACAATATGGTCATCCATCTTACCCACTCAAATATACATGCAATTATATCAATAGGGTAAAATTAAACACCACAAAACAGAGCAAAGCAGATCACAAGAAAGCAATGTAAGACATAAATTTCAAAGCTAGACAATTGGAGATATTTACTCTCTATCATATTGACTCTTGTTTTCTTCCAAATAGTTGTCCATATTGTCACATATAGGGAATTCACATGAAACAACCTAGTATGGAATTGATCTGAGCAGGACGAGGAGGGCATTACAGGTCTTCAAGACCAGACATTAGGGAAACCATGAATCGCTGTCATAGTGTCTCTCATTCTCCTCAAAACAGCTGTCCATACCTTAATGTGTGTTGAACTTAAACAAGGGAAAGCAAGCTAAGATCACTTTGAACAAAAAGTGATAGTTTTGCTGGACTTCACATCATGACATTATGGAATCAGCACTGGGTATTATAGTGTCTCTTTTTCTTCAAGGTAGCTGTTTATTTCAACATGTGTTATATAGTTGGTTCTTGTAACCTGTTTATAAGCTCTACACATGCGTGAGTCTCTACATGTATATCTATCATTTCTGTATTAGCAGGAAAAACAAAACAAAGCAAGATAAAACAATTCCTAGAAAAGCATGAGGCAGAGAAGTCACATAAAACCACAATACAAGGTTATCTATAATGGTTACCATGGTGTCTCAGCAGTATATGACAACATTAATAAAAACAAAGCATTAGAGATATTATAAGACTTCAAATGCAAGTAATAATCAAACCAGAGTGGGTATCTTAGTGAATCTTGTCATCTTCAGTGTAGTTGCCTATACTCTTAGACTTGATGCTATCCATCACAACAGATTTAAATAAAATCAGTCAATACAAAGTAGCAATCTAACAAACCAGATTCAAATAAGATCAGTCATAATAAGACAGTGTAAATTATAAAGGGCTTCAGATTAAGTTGATAGGAAAATTAGGGGTGATTACCGTAATATGTCCTCTTATTTTTGGGATAGCTGACCATGTCCTCAAGTCTAGCATAAGTA